>CM056737.1:45860777-46063025 GCA_029844215.1 Przewalskia tangutica | reverse complement strand
TCATCCACTCCTCACTCCCTCAAGTCTTGGTGCCCCTCCTTTTTCGTGAGGCCCCCTTGCCGAAAGTAGCACCCCTCCTTGTGGTGTGGCCGAGACCCACCCCTTCCTTTAGGGTTAAACCATAGAGTACCCCCGCCTTGTTGTTCTCGTAGAATACACCACTCTTGGTAGAAATACTCTCAAAGTATTGTTATAATGCCCAAATTACCTTAGCCGTATACCTTGTAGTATTCTAAGGTTATACCTTTACAAAAAAGCCAGCTTATACTATTATACTTCAATCCACCAAACCGAAACCCTAAGGAAAATCTCCATGGTTAGTTGGAGTAGTATGTAGAAGCTGGTTAGAACTTCTAAGGGTAGTTTGGAGGCGAGTTGGAGCGCGGAGTTGGAGCTAAGCGTTGCCGAGGATCGACTTTATACTTGGATAATTATGGGCTTGTCGAGGTAATTATCTTGTCCCTCTATTGTAATTGGAAATTACACGACTGTTAGAATATATAGTTGAAGTATACTATATATAGAACTGAGCGTTATTATCGCACGTCTTTGGACTTAAGCCCAATAATAGAAACCTTTTCGAAAGAAGAGTCTTTGATCGTAATTACATAGGTGTATTACAGAAGACTTGTGTAGCTTTTCGTGAGGTAGAATTGTACGTCAGGATTAGGCGTATAACCCCCACCAAGTTGGCTTCGTGGCCTACCCGATAGAGGAGATTTACTGTTTGTTGCGGGAGGAAGTCTTCTGGCCAATTTTCGTGAATGTTCTCTGAAGAAATCTAAATATTAATAAGCGCCTTGTGGCCTTATAGGTTGGAAATGCTGCGCGCGCGATCTCTCGGCAGGAGTAGCTGAGCGGTTGGAAGTACTTGAGCGTTTTGCTATTAGTCGATACTCGTCGCGAGGTATGTGAACCTCTTCCTATCTCTTCTAGCATGATATGTGTGTAACTATGTAGTACGGTAGACGCACATGTGTTAAATGTATTTGATTGGTCTAAACCATAAAGTGTTATAACGGCTTTATGGGAAGTTGGTTATAATGACTTTATGTAGGTAAGAAAATACTTGTGGTTTTTAAAAGGTAACCGATTTGAACTATAATCGTGGTTATGTGATAATAAAGAACTTGAAGTATTTCAAAGATTTTGAATCATTTGAAAGAAGAGTAATACTTAGTTTTGAAAACTTAAGAGTTATACTAGCTTTATGGGAAGTTAGGTATAACGGCTAAGAATGTTTCTTGAGTTCTAAATCGAATGTGTATCGACAAACCATCGCAGCGTTAATAAGGAAATGTTTTGTGAGTTAAGTATTATTAAAACCAGTAGAAACTTCCATCTGCATAAAAACTAAGATGAGACAAAATGATGTTACATTTCCTAGATCATGGCTGCTTAAATAAGATTGTTATAAACAAGAATAACCTACTCACGTATCAGACGTATGTTTCTCAAATTACTTTTAAGGGAGAATTATATCATTAAGTGATTAAAATTATGAACTACGAAACCTTTCGAAAATGAGAAACTTGAGTAATTGAAATTAGGCAAACTTGAAACATTTGGAAAAGTTACTTGATTTTTACGAAGAGAAGTGTTTTGATTTACTTCAAAAGATAATCACTCTATTTTCATATACTACGGGTATTGTGTGACTTTGTAAACGTAACGTATCTTTTAAAAGATAAAGTATGAAGTACTTTGGGAATAGATACCCGACCTGGTTAATCATATATTAGAATGTACCTTGTGTGTATAACTTGATTGTGCTGTTTTGTGATAGCCTTGTAATACTTTCTTGTTGATTTGATAAGTAAACATGTTAGGATGCTACGTGTGTTAGTGTCTTGTAACGTTTGTGTAAGAGAGTATTCTTGTTGTGCTTATGTTGTTTAACGATAAGTTGTTATGTTAGTATAATATCACTCACCTCTTGACATATTAAGGGGTTGTCGCCTCCGATGCGGGGGTAGACTCGGGTGGTGGGACCATGATTCGAGAATACCTCATGCGGGTCCAAGGACCTATGCGAGCTACGGGAGTTCGAGTTAGTGATGCGGGGTTATACCTCATGCGGCCTACGTGGCCACGCGGACTACGAGTCGGGGCGATGCCGAGGAGTAGCTACCCTCGATGCGAGGTTACATACCTATGCGGGCCTATATGAGTGGCCTATGCGGACTACGGGAGTCCAGGATTAGGCTTGCATGGTGATACTACGGGCAATTGGCCCTGCTTCGATCATTCGCAGCCAAGAAAAGACCTGTTACAGTTTACCTATTGTTGCTCTTGTTTATGACGTGGCACTAGGTGCGGTTACCTTGGTTGTTTCATACATACTTGCAAAACCGATTTTAAAATGATATGTTTTCATTTAAGTACTTTCTGATTTCACATACTTGGTACCTATTATGCTTGACCTCCTTGGGCCGCGTTAACGCTGCAGTTGAGGTACACCAATCGTTGATCCTAGTTCTCGGGTCACGATTCGGCGTATGGGAAGCTCCGTTCTCAGGAGGCTTATCGATGGTATAGTCCCATCGTTGTAGGTATTTACATTCAGGTATGGCGGCCTCGTCCGCCATTTGTTATCGTATCATTCTTAGAAGTCCTGTAATGCTGTTGCGGCATAGTTGTAATGGGATGTAACTCGTCGGTTTTAAAATTGATTTATATATATGCCGTAAGGCAAGTTTTCTCGATTCACGTTTCTTACTTCTTATTATTTTCATGTATTGTTTTATGTTCGACACTACGATGTTGTATCACCAGGTGCCCGGTAGGCACCATCACGCAGGTTCGTCGTGACAAAAGTGGTATCGAGCGATTAATCCTCGGAAAGTGTCTGAACCGTATCGATGAAGTCTTGATTATCGGTGTGTTGCGCACCACGCCAATAATGTCGAGGCTATAGGATATTTAGGATTGGTTTCTATTCTTCTCACCGAGATCGTACCTTAGAGCGTGTTGTAAGTTGGACCTCTAACGTATTTGTTTCCTACCGCTATGCCTCGCGTGGGCAACCAGCCCAGGAGGGCAAGCGGCCAGAGCCGCGAGTAAAGCTGAGAGAGATTCTGAGGCACAGCCCAACCATCACCGAGTTAGGTGCTTATTCGGGAGTTATGCTCGTCGCATTGTGAGTTGTGCAGCGGCGATTCTGTTACACCGTATTTCGGAGTATGCAGCATGTGAAGGAATACGCACAAAAAGTTTTAGTCTTAAAGTTAGGCCTTGGGCGATTTTTAGCCACAACTACCGTGAAGCGGTTTCAGCGAAGCGTTTCCACGGCTTTCATAGGATAAATTCCGGCTATGTCATTTCTTATTTTTATGGATTTTTCCGAGAGGCGTAACACTTTGGACCAATGAGAGGCGACACTTTCCACCTCTCATTGGTGGACTAATCACGCGGCAATAGGGCGATTGGATGCCAAGCCTTGTCATAAAGTTTGATAGATATTTTGTGTGCAAGTTGGCTAGGTACACTTGCCCTAATCTTGACCTTACACTTGCCTAGCACTTGGCTAAATCTTGGCCATTGGTTGGCCATGTCTTGACCTATAAATACCCTCTTGAGATGAAGAGTTCTTCATCCACTAAAGCTTTCAAGTCTTGAAAAAACCCTCCCCTCTCCCTTGTGAGCAATTCGTCCAACACACCCCTCCCCGAGAAGCTTGAGGCTACCCCCCTAGCCTGGCAGAAACCTACCCTCCCTTGGTAGAAAAGTTGCCTTCTAGTATTGTTATAATGCCCGATTTAACCTAGCCCAAATCCCTTAGTACTTAGTAGAAGTTGTGAGAAACTTCTAGGATTCTTGGAGCACCTTGGAGCTTTGGATTAGGAGCTAAACCTCTCAGGATCGACTTTTACTTGGATATTATTGGGCTTATCGAGGTAAATAATACTAACCCTCTTTTGTAATTAAAGAATGCATCTTTGTAGAAGTATTGAAATAAGTATAAATACTTAGAAGGTTTGTTAAGAATAGAATTGAACTGTAACACCTTAGAAGGGTATAAAGAAGAATATCTGACAGTACTTACATAGAATTGTTTTCACGATGAACTTATATAGCTCACGGGTAGGGTTGTGCTCCCAGACTTTCAGTAGAATTGAGGACCTCTGTTTAGAATGACCTCTGAGAATAGTCTAGACTTTGATAGTTATGCGTGACTATTATAGGTGATTCTCTGCGCGACATACTCGACTTGGCGGTGGATTTCACCAGGAAGGTATGTGATCCTTCCTATACCCTTGAGCATGATATGTTAAGTATATATAGTACAGTGAAGCGTACATATGATAATCGGCAATGTCTTTTGACTTAAGCACGAATAATAAGAACCTTGAAGTATGTCAAAGGAATAATGAATCATTTTTAATGAAGAGTAATATTTGGTTTTAAAACAAAAGCTTAAGAGTTATACTAGCTTTATGAGAAGTAGGTATAACAACTTAAGAATGATAAAAGGAATCATTTACTTGTTTGTTTATAAAAGCCTTGTATTGATTTCTGTTAAGTGTAGTAAGATTGGTTGATAGGTAGACATACTGTGATCTGCGTGTGTTAATTGTGCAGTAATGTTGTGAAAGGGGTCATTCTTGCTTTGTGCTACGTTGCTAACTTGTAAGTCCGTTGTCTTTGTTATTGTATCACCTACCCCATGACTTGTTATCGAGGGCTTGCCACCCTTGATGCGGGTCTATACGGCCTATGCGGTCTATGAGACTATGCGGAGCTGCGGTATGCTCGAGTTGATCATTCGGTGTTTAGCCCGTCACGGGGATGCCCTATGCGGTCCATGGGACTATCACGGTCTTTTGAGGCTATGCGATCGCGGAAGTCGAGGAGAATGCAGGGCTAGCTACCGATCTTGGGAATACCTCATGCAGTGCAGTGTGACTATGCGGACTACGAAGTCGAGGACTAGAGCACGCAGAATGATACTATGGGCGGTTGGCCTTGCTTCGATCATTCGCGCCTAGACTAGACTATTCTGATTTCCTATTCTTGTTATTGTTGTGATGTGGCACTATGTGCAATTGAAGCGAATGTATTTGTGAAAAGGTTTTGAATACTTTGATTTCATTTAAAGTACTTTATAGTTTCACATACTTGGTACTGTTGTCTTGACCTCCTTGGGGTGCGTTCATGCCGCAGTTCTAGAGGAAGCGGTACTAGATCCACATCCTTAGGATCTCACGTTGGTGTCAGAGCTCCACTCTCTCCGAGGCTCTACTTTTAGGTATGATCTCACTGTTGTAGATAGTTTATGCAGATCGGGGTATGGCGGGGCCCTGTCCGCCATAGTTGTTATTTTCCTTAAGTGCAGTAGTCATATGTATGCTTGGGATATAGCTGCAAAACTTGGTTTATGTATATATCTTTGAAAGGCAACCTTTTCTTGAATAAAATGTTCTAGTTATATCATGTTGCATGTCTTGTTTTATATTCAGATTGTTCTCCGATGTATGACTACTGGGTGCCGGGTAAGGCACGATCCACGGGCCAGGCAGGTCGTGACAAAAGTGAGTATCGAGCGCTTAATCCTCGGAAAGTGTCTCTGAGGCCGTATCTAGTAAGTCTTGATTATCGGTGTGTTGTACCACAATAATCGTGAGGCTATAGGATATTTAGGATTAGTTTCCATTCTTCTCACTCTGAGATCGTGCTTTAGAGGCATGTTATAGGTTGGACCCCTCTAACGTATTCCTTTCTATACGATTATGCCTCACGTAAAGCAACCGGGCCCGAAGAGGCAAAGCGGCCGAGGAGGCTGCTAGTATGACAGAAGGTTCACGAGGCTCAGGCCGATCTTTACCAGGCGATGCCTCGGCGGCGAAGTTCTACGGCGCCGGCCCAGCGAGTTTAGGGCCACAGCGGCGGTGATGAGACCACGAGTGCCTCGCCTCCGATCCACCGGCCGAGCGGAAGGTTAAGTACAAGAGATGGCCCGATTACTAGCCAAAGTCGTGGCGAGATATGAGAGAGGTTTGGCGGCCATTCGATGCGATTCGGCTCGGTACACCCGTTGTTCACGAGGCGAGATAGTTTGAGGCTACGAGACTTCTGGTTGTAGCCGCCAGATTTTCTGGTCGGCGGAGGATGATCGCGAGAGTTCATCCGTCGATTCTGCAGAGGATTATGCGGGTGGTCAGCTTGGTGAGTGCGTGACATTCGGTTCGCGTCGGCTGCGTGATCCGCGATCGATTGGTTCGATTCATGGGAGCTTTCGGGAGAGCATGCACCTCAGCGTAGGATGAGTTTTGAGGCTTTTCTCACACTTCTTGCCTCCGCGGATGAGGAGGCACGTCGGCAATTTTATTCTTGAGGCGGGAGGGCGCCGCGATTAGAAAGTACAATGTCGAGTTTGATTCATTGGCTCGATATGTTTCTGCCAGTAGCGATATGGAGGACCGGGTGCATCGCTACGTCACGGGCTGAAGCGACTATATGGCGAGTCTTGTGCGGGTGTGTCCCTTGACGAGCATGGACATTACCGTATGCGAGCTCATGCATTAGGATCACGAGCGTAGAGACCCGGGTAAGCCGATATCGGCGAGAAGAAGGCGGGGCGGCGGTTCTTTTGGTGGTTCTCGGGGTGGCGGCATCGTGAAGTCGGTTGCACCACAGGCTCGAGCACTCTACATCATTCTGATACGGCCCGAGCGGTCGAGGCGGTCGAGGCCCGGACTTGATTTCGAGTAGCGAGTGCTAACGTTGGTCTGTTGATGTACCCGTTGCGGTAGATTCCATTGGAGGCTGTTATGCTACTCTGAATTTGCCATACTTGTGGCAGCGAGTCATTCGCGAGTTTGCCGGCCGGCGTGGCCCGGGTAGAGCCCGGCCTACGAGTGCATTGCGGCTTCTTCATCCCCGACGATTACTCGCCGGGCGAGTGCGAGATCAGTAGTGGCGAGGTCGTGGCGCAGTCGATTCTAGCGGTCCTCGAGCCGCATTTATGCTGTCGGTAAGCGGGATCTGGAGGCCTCACTGATGTAAATCACGGTACATATCAGTTCTGGGTTTGATGTATATGCTTTGATAGATCCGGGTTCTACTGTCTATATATCTCCCTTGTTGCTAGTAGGATAGGGATAGAGCACAGTCCATGGACCGCTTTCGAGGTAGCTCTGCAGGTGGGTGATTCGGTGGTAGCTCGGCGGGTATATAGAGCTTGTCCTGTGACCATTCTGATCGTCGGACCGCTGCGACTTGATAGAGTTGGAGATGATTGACTTGGCGTGATCGTAGGGATGGATTGGCTAGCTTGCTATGCCAATGTAGACCGAGAGAGAAAGTGAATGCAGTTCCGGTTTCACGAGGCCGGTTGTTGAGTGGGAAGGGAGCAGTGTCGCCGAAGAGGTAGGTTTATTTCCTACCTCAAGGCTAGGAAGATGGTGCGAGAAGGGTATATCTACCATCTAGTTCGGGTGTTTGATCGAGGCTGCGGTACCAGATTTTCCGTGATTCCGATGGTCGGTGAGTTCCCAGACGTGTTTCGGATGACCTCGGGTATCCCTCACGAGAGGAGATCGAGTTTTGTATAGATGTCTTTGCGGACACTGGCTATTTCCATTCCGCCATACGAGGATGGCTTTGCCGAGTTGAGAGAGTTGAAGGAGCGGTGAGTGATTTGTTGGAGAAGGGTTTCATCGGACCTAGTGTTTCTCCACGAAGCGCCGGTATTGTTCGTAAAGAAGAAGGGCGGGGCCGCGCATGTGTTGATTCTGACGGTGAACAAGGTGACCATTAAACGAATACCCTCTTCCCGGGATTGATGATTTGTTCGATCGATTTGCGAGCGCGAGATGTTTTTCAAGATTGATCTGATCGGGCTATCATCGAGTTCGAGTTAGAGAGGTGGATGTCACAGAATTTGCATTTGGACGATGCAGGCATTATGAGTTCGGTCATGTCTTTTGGGTTGACCAATGCTCGTGATATTCATGGATTTGATGAACCGAGTGTTCAAACCATTTTTGAACACGTTTGTGATAGTGTTCATTGATGATATCTTGGTTTATTCGCTCGGGCGGGAGCATGCGGAGCATTTGAGGCTGTCTTGCGATTCTCGGGATCGGCGTTTGTATCGAAGTTTTCCAAATGTGAGTTTTGGTTGACCTCGGTAGCTTTTCTTGGGCATATTGTGGTGATGGCATTCAGTGGATCTGGCGAATCGGCGATTAGGACTTGGCCTGAACTACTACTCAAGAGGTTCGTAGTTTTACAGGCCTTGCGAGGATATTATCGGCGGTTCGTAGAAGTTTGCTTCTATCTACGCACCATTGACTAAGTGACTCGGAAAGCGGCTAAGTTTGATGGGATGCGTGTGGCGGGGTTTCGATTGCTAAAGGAGAGGCGGCATCGCCCGTTCTTACTCTTCACGAGGTCGGATGGTTACGTGGTGTATTGTGATCGTCGGGCATCGGGTTGGGATGTGTGTTGATCGCAAAGCGGCGAGTTATAGCATACGCATCCGGCGACTTAAGATACACGGAGGAACTACCCCCATGATTTGGGTGGCGGTGATACACGCTTTGAAGATGCAGGCACTATTTGTATGGGGTTCACGTGGATATTTATACGGACCACAAGAGCCTCGGTATATCTTCGGCGAGGAGGCGAACCTACGGCGAGGCGGTGGTTAGAGTTCTTTGAAGGACTATGGCGTCGATATCCTGTACCACGAGGAAGGCCAGCGTTATGGCGGATGCACTTAGCCGTAGGTCTATGGGTAACATCGGATATTCAACTGAGAGGAGGGCATGGTTCGTGATTTGCATCGATTAGCGAGCCTTGGTGTCCGTTTGATTGATTACGATAGCGGTGGGGTTAGAGTTCGTGAGGTTGCGAGTCTTCCGTCGTTGAGGAGGTGAAGAAATGGCGATTCGAGGATCGGCTTTGATTCGATATCGTGTCTGACTCTTCGTGAGGGCAAGAGGTCCTTTTGAGCACTTTGATGGGGTGCTAAGGTTTGAAGCGGTTGTGTGTTCCGGATGTTTGAGACTTGGCGGAGTTCTTGGGAAGCACATGCGCGCGTTACTCTATCCGTCAAAGTCGACCAAGATGTACCACGACCTTAGATCTGTGTATTGGTGGGATGGCGAAGAGGGGCGTTGCGAGTTCGTAGCTCGGTGCGTGTTGTCGGCGGTGAAGGTAGAGCACCGAGACACAGTGGTTTATTCTGACGATAGAGATCCGACACGGAAGTGGGAGGTAATCAGCATGGACTTCGTCACGAGATTACCTCGCACTCGGAGGAGACATGATTCTATATAGGTTATCGTCGTGGTGTGAAATCAGCCCACTTTCTTCCCGTCGGGGCGACTTTTTAGTGAGGATTATGCGGACTTTACATCAGAGATCGTCGATCGCATGAGTCCTACTTGATCATATCGCAGAGGAGCCCGATTTCTGCCAACAGAGAGTCCTTCGAGAGGTTTAGGGGGCGGTGAGCAAGTCGCATTTCATCCACGACAGACAGACGGGCGAGCGCACTATCGGACTCGAGGATATCTGCGAGCTGTGTTATTGACCAGTGGTAGTTGGGAGGATCATTTGCCTCTGGTTGAGTTCGCGTATAATAATAGCTACCACTCGGTATTGGATGGCGCGCCTTATGAGGCCTTGTATGGAAGGAAGTGCGGATCGCCTATAGGTTGGTTCGAGTGGGCGAGAGTGCGGCTAGTAGGACGATTTGGTGCATGGCGATGGATAAGGTGAAGCTTATCAAGGCGGCTATTAATGACTCGAGTCGGCCAGTCGTATCACGAGATCATCGTCGTCGGCATCTTGAGTTCGAGAGTTCATGATTGGGTTTTCCTAAAGGTGTCACCATGAAGGGTGTGATGAGATTCGGGAAGAAGGAAGCTCGACCTAGGTACATTGGGCGTTTGATTGTCGCGAGGTAGGCAAGGTTACTATGAGTTGAATCTGCCGTCCGTCTGGAAGCGATGCATCCGGTTTTTCACGTGTCTATCTTTGAGGAGATGTATCGGGGATCCATCTAGGTACACCCGATTGGCGATGTCGGTGACCAGGGGTTATCGTATGAGAGATTCCATAGCGATAATCGATGCGTCGGAGTTAAGCGTCTGCGGACGAAGGGCGTGGCAGTCAAAGTCTTGTGGCGGAGCGAGCTCGAGGAGGAGATAGCGTGGGAAGCCGAGGAGGACATGAGGCGTAAGTATCTCACTGTTCCCCACCCTCCGGGTAATTCACTTTCCTACTTGTAAATCTTCATTATCGTTTATGCCTAAGTGTTGTTTATGGCCGTGTGTGGCTTTTTACCAAGCTATTTAAGTTTTGAAGAACCTTATCGTTATCTGTCTTGGGAAGGAACATTCGGGACGAATGTTTCTAAGAGGGAGAATGTTACACCGTATTTCCAGTATATGCGTAAAGGAATACGTACAAAAGTTTTGGTCTTAAAGTTAGGCCTTGGGCGATTTTTAGGCACAACTCACAAAGCGACGGTTTTTCCGATGAAGCGTTTCCACGACTTTCATAGGATAAATTCGGCTATGTCATTTCTTATTTTTGCGGATTTTTAGAGGCGTAACACTTTGGACCAATGAGAGGCGACACTTTCCACCCTCTCATTGGTGGACTATCACGGCAATAGGGCGATTGGATGCAAGCCTTGTCATAAAGTTGGATAGATATTTTGTGTGCAAGTTGGCTAGGTACACTTGCCTAATCTTGACCTTACACTTGCCTAGCACTTGGCTAAATCTTGGCCATTGGTTGGCCATGTCTTGACCTATAAATACCCTCTTGAGATGAAGAGTTCTTCATCCACTAAAGCTCAAGTCTTGAAAAACCCTCCTCTCCCTTGTGAGCAATTAGTCCAACACACCCCCTCCCGAGAAGCTTGGCGAGGCTACCCCACAGCCTGGCGAAACCTACCCCCCCTCCCTTGGTAGAAAAGTTGCCTTCTAGTATTGTTATAATGCCCAATTTAACCTAGCCCAAATCCCTTAGTACTTAGTAGAAGTTGTGAGAAACTTCTAAGGATTCTTGGAGCACCTTGGAGCTTTGGATTAGGAGCTAAACCTCGCTCGGGATCGACTTTTTACTTGGATATTATTGGGCTTATCGAGGTAAATAATCCTAACCCTCTTTTGTAATTAAAGAATACATCTGTAGAAGTATTGAAATAAGTATAAATACTTAGAAGGTTTGTTAAGAATAGAATTATTTGTAACACCTTAGAAGGGTATAAAGAAGAATATCTGAGCAGTGCTTACATAGAATTTGTTTTCACGATGAACTTATATAGCTCAGGGTAGGGTTGTGCTGCCCGACTTTCCGTAGAATTGAGGACCCTCTGTTTAGAATGACCTCTGAGAATAGTCTAGACTTTGATAGTTATGCAGTGACTATTATA
The DNA here is from genome assembly GCA_029844215.1 of Przewalskia tangutica. Taxonomy (NCBI): domain Eukaryota; kingdom Viridiplantae; phylum Streptophyta; class Magnoliopsida; order Solanales; family Solanaceae; genus Przewalskia; species Przewalskia tangutica. The sequence continues at coordinate 46,051,630 of CM056737.1, read as the reverse complement.
GGGTGATTCTGCTTGCGCGACATACTCGACTTGGCGGTGGATTTGTAGGAAGGTATGTGATCCTTCCTATACCCTTGAGCATGATATGTTAAGTATATATAGTACGGTGAAGCGTACATATGATAATCAGCAATGTCTTTTGACTTAAGCTGAATAATAAGAACCTTGAAGTATGTCAAAGGAATAATGAATCATTTTTAATGAAGAGTAATATTTGGTTTTAAAACAAAAGCTTAAGAGTTATACTAGCTTTATGGGAAGTAGGTATAACAACTTAAGAATGATAAAAGGAACTGTTTACTTGTTTGTTTATTTTTCCTTGTATTGATTTCTGTTAAGTGTAGTAAGATTGGTTGATAGGTAGACATACTATGATACTGCATGTGTTAATTGTCTGGTAATGTTGTGAAAGGGGGTCATTCTTGCGTACTTACGTTGCTAACCGTAAGTCCGTTGTCTTGTTATTGTATCACCTACCCCTTGACTTGTTATACAGGGCTTGCCACCCTTGATGCGGGTCTATCGGCTATGCGGTCTATGAGACTATGCGGGCTGCGGTATGCTCGAGTTGATCATTCGGGTGTTTAGCCCGTCACGAGGATGCCACTATGCGGTCCGTGGGACTATGCGGTCTTTTGAGGCTATGCGGTGCGGAAGTCGAGGAGAGTGCAGGGCTAGCTACCCCGTCTGGGAATACCTCATGCGCAGTGCATGTGTGACTATGCGGACTACTGAAGTCGGGACTAGGCACCGAGAATGATACTATGGGCGGTTGGCCTTGCCCGATCATTCGGCCTAGACTAGACACATTCTGATTTTCCTATTCATTATTGTTGTGATGTGGCACTATGTGCAATTGAAGCGAATGTATTTGTGAAAAGGTTTTGAATACTTTGATTTCATTTAAAGTACTTTATAGTTTCACATACTTGGTACTGTTATGCGACCTCGCCCGAGGCTGCGTTCATGCGCGAGGTTCTAGAGAGCGGTACTAGATCCACATCCTTAGGATCTCTACGTTGGTGTCGAGCTCCACTCTCCGGGAGCTCTACTTTTAGGTATGATCTCCTGTTGTAGATAGTTTATGCGATCGAGTATGGCGGGGCACTGTCCGCCATAGTTATTATTTCCTTAAGTGCCTTAGTCATGTTATGCAGTTGGGATGTAGCGCAAAACTTGGTTTATGTATATATCTTTGAAAAGCAACCTTTTTCTTGAGATAAAATGTTCTAGTTATATCATGTTGCATGTCTTGTTTTATATTCGCCGATTGTTCTACGATGTATGACTACTTGGGTGCCGGGTAAGGCACGATCCACGGGCCGGCGGTCGTGACAAGTTCCTCTGCGGCCATGATATATGAACCTTGATTCACGTAGAACAGAGAATAGAGATTTCAAAGCGACCACATTACTGCTATGGATTTGGGCCGAGTGTATCTGCGATGTACTGCGAGTCTTGATGGCGATCTAAGAGAGGTTGTACAAGAGTAATTCTTGATTAGGCTTGAGCATGACACGTATGCGGGCTTATGCGTGAGCGAAAGCGTAAAGATCGGCGGGTTAATGAAGGACAACGAAGGGCGAGCGGCAAGGTCCTTTGGTAACTTTGGCGAAGTCGCCTCACCAATTAGATATGCACATCCACGGTGCGAGAGGTCCTCGCGAGTTCGGGGCGTTAGGTATGCGAGAGTTAGTCGAGTTCGAGCTTAGGTTCCACGCCACTGCGTAGGTTCCGGCCGGATTCGTTTTTTTCCCGGTGTTCACGGTGTAATGACGTCGTCGGGAATGTCATCTTTTAGTTGGTACTTGATTTACTGCGGCCGTCGAGCCATGTGTCAAAGGATGTCCTAGTAGGAGGACTCAACCTTGAGATCGGTGGGTAGTTAAATGTCATCTCCCTGGCTATGTGCCTACCGGTAGGTTTGATTAGAACGACTAAGGAATGAAGCGGTAGATATAGATATATCCTTAACCTCAGAGATCGATTATATGTGATAAGGTGAGTATACCTTAAAGTGTTATGTTCGGATAGCATGGTGTAAATTGTGATTAGGAAATCATGGTTAGTATGAGGTAAGATTGGATATAAGGGAAAGTGTGAGCCTTAGAGCTTTATACGTGAAGACCTTAGAGGTAAGGCCGTCTCGAGTAAAAGGCGTATGTTTATGTTTGACCCTTATAAGAGTGCATAGTGCACGTGAGCTATGTTTGTGGGATAAGTCACGAGTAGTGTGGAATGAAAGAGGGTAGTTGAGCGAGAAGACCGCTAGGTTTCGTAGCGTGATTAGTGAGAGTTTTAGGTTCGGGAGCTGAGTGTCTTGCGGCGTTCTTGGGTCGGGTTGAGGCCACGTTGCGGGTCAACCGCGACCTGTATGGTGGTGGGTCGGTTGTGGTGATCGCTTTGGGTTAGGGTTATGAGGTGTTAGGCCCAAGTTTAGTTAACGTGCGAGTTCGTGGATGCGTTCGACCGATGAGTCGGGCGAGAAGTCGGCCGTCTTGTCTTAGCAAAGACCGTTTACTCGGCGGTGTTGATTTATCGAGAAGGTTGTAAAGGCTGCAGGTGCCTACGCCACCTTATGACGAGTGGAGCCAGTGCAGCTGTTTTTGTTTGGAAGTTTTACCAAGCGGGGTTAAGAACTTCGGGTGAGTCTCGAATCGCGTTCGCCCTCGGGCGGTGTGTGGATTTGGGGTAGTTGTGGGGATTGTTGTCTCTGTGGAGGAGTGTTTAAGCTACCATTTCGGTGTTCGGATGTCGCCTTATGAAGCCTTGTAGGCGGATGTGTAAGTCGCGATCGATTGGTTCGATGTTGGCAAGATTGAGATAGTTGGTTCGAGCTTGTTCCGGTATGGATAGGGTAAAGCTTGTCTAGAAGAGGTTCTGGCTCGGAGAAATCGTGCGGATAATCGGCGGCGCGCTTAGAGTTGAGTTGGTGGTCGGTCTTCTTGAAAGTACCACCGGGTTAGGTGTGACGAGTTTTGGAAAGCAGATGGAACTTAGCGAGTTACTTTGGGCCGCACGAGTTCATGTGAAGAATAGGCGGGTTGCCTATATGTTAGCTTTGTCGTTCGACTTAGGAGGCAATACGTCCGGTCTTTCGTATTATTATGATCGAGAAAGTATCGAGATCCATCAGTGTTCCATTAATGATGACCACGTTAGAGATAGTAACCCGAGTTTTGGAAACCGCGATGTCGAAATGTGGTAAGAATTCGAGTGTCTGGCGACCTCGGGGATCGCGTGCGGCGGTGCCATTTGTTAGGTCGCGGAGTGACACTAGAACCTCGCGGCAAAGTGACAAAAGTGGTATCACGACGAGTAAAGGAGAAGCGAGCATGTATTGCGGCGAGAGATGTGACCATTTCTTTTGTATGGAGAAAGTGCGAAGGAATTATATTTTAGACCCTTGGATGGGAGCGTTTGTGATGTTAGAGGTGTTTCGTGGACTTGGATGTAAGTATTTTGCGCAGTGTTGTTGTGGCGATTGTGGCGGGATTGTTCAAATAAGTATAGTAGTGAAGACTCTTTGGCGCATGTTGTTTTGAGACTTAGAAAGAACATTGGGACGAATGTTTCTAAGAGGGAGAATGTTATACCGTATTTTGAGTATATGCGTGGGGCGTGCGTGAAAAGTTTGGACTTTAAAGTAGGCTTGGCGATTTTACTTTGTGCACAACACGGTTAGAGTCGTTTTTTTCGGCGAAGCGTTTTACAAAGCTTGCGAGGGTAAATTGCGGTTATGTCATTTCTAATTTTTGCGGATTTTTAGAGGCGAAACATTTTGGACCAGCGAGAGGTGACACTTGTCACCCTCGAGTGGGCGGTAAAGTGAGGCTCAGTGGGACGATTTCATGCCTTGTTTTGGCCTTGTTTTGTGCAATGTTTTGTGCAATGTTTTGTGGCTTGTTTTGTGGAGTAGGGATTAGGGGCACTTGGGCACATCTTGGCCCTCCACTTGCCCACATGGCTTGATCTTGGCCTTGGTTTCCTATAAATACCCCTCCTTTGATGAGTTTTCTTCATCCACTCTCACTCACTCAAGTCTTGAAAGCCCTCACTTTCGTGAGGCCCCCCTTGGCGAGTAGCACCCCCTCCTTGTGGTGTGGCGAGACCCACCCCTTCCTTTAGGGTTAAGCGTAGGGTACCCCCACTGCCTTGTTGTTCTCGTAGAATACACCTCTTGGTAGAAATACTCTCAAAAGTATTGTTATAATGCCCAATTACCTTAGTAGTATACCTTGTAGTATTCTAAGGTTATACCTTTACAAAAAGCCAGTTATACTATTATACTTCCGTCGGTCACCACCGAAACCACAAGGAAAATCTCCATGGTTAGTTGGAGTAGTATGTAGAAGTTGGTTAGAACTTCTAAGGGTAGTTTGGAGCGGGTTGGAGCGCACGGAGTTGGAGCTAAGCGTTGCCCGGGATCGACTTTATACTTGGATAATTATGGGCTTGTCGAGGTAAATATCTTGTCCTCTATTGTAATTGGAAATTACATGATTGTTAGACTATATAGTTGAAGTATACTATATATAGAACTGAGCGTTGTTATCGTGATGTCTTTGGACTTAAGCACGAATAATAAGAAACCTTTTGAAAGAAGAGTCTTTGACTGTAATTACATAGAAGTGTATTCTGATGAGACTTGTGTAGCTTTTACGTGAGGTAGAATTGTACGTCCGGATTAGGCGTATAACCCCCGGTTGGCTTGGTAGCGGCCGATAGAGGAGGAGATTTCTGTTGTTGCGGGAGTCTTCCGAATTTTACGTAGAATGTTCTCTGAAGACATCTAAATATTAAAAACCCCCTTGTGGCCTTAAAGGTTGAAGTAATGCGTGTGGCGCGATCTACTTGGCAAGGAGTAGCCAGCGGTTGGAAGTACTTGGAGCGTTTTGCTATTAGTCGATGCTCGTCGCGAGGTATGTGAACCTCTTCCTATCTCTTCTAGCATGATATGTGTGTAACTATGTAGTGCGGTAGGCGTCATGTGTTAAATGTATTTGATTGGTCTAAACCATAAAGTGTTATAACGGCTTTATGGGAAGTTGGTTATAACTTGACTTTATGTAGGTAAGAAAATACTTGTGGTTTTAAAAGGTAAGCGATTTGAACTATAATGGTTTGGTTATGTGATAATAAAGAACTTGAAGTATTTCAAAAGATTTTGAATCATTTTGAAAGAAGAGTAATACTTAGTTTTGAAAACTTAAGAGTTATACTAGCTTTATGGGAAGTTAGGTATAACGGCTTAAGAATGTTTTCTTGAGTTCGAATCGGAATGTGTATCGACAAACCAACTGCGGCGTTAATAAAAAAATGTTTTGTGATTAAGTATTATTAAAACCGGTGAAACTTCCATCTGCATAAAAACTAAGATGAGACAAAATGATGTTACATTTCTAGATCATGGTTGTAAATAAGATTGTTATAAACAAGAATAACCTACTCGCGTATCGGACGTATGTTTCTCAAATTACTTTTAAGGAGAATTATATCATTAAGTGATTAAAATTATGAACTACGAAACCTTTGAAAATGAGAAACTTGAGTAATTGAAATTAGGCAAACTTGAAACATTTGGAAAAGAATGTTGTTACTTGATTTTCACGAAGAGAAGTGTTTTGATTTACTTCAAAGATAATCACTCTATTTTCATATACTACGTATTGTGTGACTTTGTAAGCGTAACGTATCTTTTAAAAGATAAAGTATGAAGTACTTTGGGAATAGATGCAGGACACAGTTAATCATATATTAGAATGTACCTTGTGTGTATAACTTGATAGTGCTGTTTTGTGATAGCCTTGTAATACTTTCTTGTTGATTTGATAATTAAACATGTTATGATGCTACGTGTGTTAGTGTCTTCTAACGTTTGTGTAAGAGAGTATTCTTGTTGTGCGTATGTTGTTTAACGATAAGCTGTTATGTTAGTATAATATCACTCACCTCTTGACATATTCAGGGGTTAGGCCCTCCGTCACGGGGTAGACTCGAGTGATGCAGGACCGTGATTCGAGAATACCTCATGCGGGTCCAAGGGACCTATGCGGGCTACGGGAGTTCCGAGTTAGTGATGCGGGGTTATACCTCATGCGGTCTATGTGGCCATGCGGACTACGAGTCCAGGACGATGCCGAGAAGTAGCTACCCTCGATGCGGGGTTACATACCCTATGCGGGCCTATATGAGTGGCCTATGCGGACTACGAGTCGAGTTAGGCTTGCATGGTGATACTACGGGCAATTGGCCTGCCGATCATTCGCGGCCTAGAAAAGACACATTCTGATTTACCTATTGTTGCTCTTGTTTATGATATGGCACTATGTGCGGTTACCTTGGTTGTTTCATACATACTTGCAAAACCGATTTTAAAATGATATGTTTTCATTTAAGTACTTTCTGATTTCACATACTTGGTACCTATTATGCGACCTCGCCCGGCTGCGTTCATCTGCGAGTTGAGGTACACCAATCGTTGATCCTAGTTCTCGGGTCACGATTCAGCGTATGGGAAGCTCCGTTTCTCGGAGGCTTATCGTGGTATAGTCCGTCGTTGTAGGTATTTACATTCGGGGTATGGCGGGGCCACTGTCCGCCATTGTTGTCGATCATTCTTAGAGGTGCAGTAATCTTGTTGTGGCGAGTTGTAATGGGATATGCTGTTGGTTTTAAAATTGATTTATATATATCCGTAAGGCAAGTTTTCTCAGATTCATTTCTTACTTCTTAATATTTTCATGTCTTGTTTTATGTTCGTGATTACTCGATGTTGTATCATCACTAGGGTGCCCGGTAAGGCACGATCACGGGCCGAGTTAGTCGTGACAAAAGTGGTATCGAGCGATTAATCCTCGGAAAATGTCTACGACCGTATCGATGGAAGTCTTGATTATCGGTGTGTTGTCACCACGCCAATAATCGGAGGCTATAGGATATTTAGGATTAGTTTCTATTCTTCTCACTCGAGATCGTGCCTTAGAAGTGTGTTGTAAGTTGGACCCTCTAACGTATTTCTTTCCACTTACCGCTATGCCTCGCGTGGGCAACCGGGAGAGGGCAAAGCGGCCGAGGAGGCTGGTAAATCTGAGAGGGTTCTGAGGCGCACAGCCCAACCATCACTGAGTTAGGTGCTTCGTTCGGGAGTTATGCTACGTCACCGGCCCAGAGTTTAGCACGCGGCGCGATTCCTCTGCGGCCATGATATATGAACCTTGATTACGGCGGGAGCAGAGAATAGAGATTTCAAAGAAGCGACCACATTACTAGCTATGGATTTGGTGCGAGTGTATACCGATGTCTGCGAGTCTTGATGGCGATCTAAGAGAGGTTGTACAAGAGTAATTCTTGATTAGGCTTGAGCATGACACGTATGCGGGCTTATGCGCGGCGAGCCAAGCGTAGAGATCGGCGGGTTAATGAAGGACGAGAAGAGGGCGAGCGGCGGTCCTTTGGTAACTTTCGGCGATCGCCTCGCGGCCAATTAGATATGCACATCCACGGTGCGAAGGTCCTCCGCGGGGTTCGGGGCGTTCGGGTATGCGAGAGTTGGTCGAGTTCGAGCTTAGGTTCACGGCTACGTAGGTTCGGCCGGCCGATTCAGTTTTTCCCCGGTGTTCACGGTGTGACGTCATCCGGGAATGTCATCTTTAGTTGGTACTTGATTTACTGCGGCCGTCGGGCCATGTGTCAAAGGATGTCCTAGTAGGAGGACTCAACCTTGAGATCGGTGGGTAGTTCGTCATCTCCCTAGCTATGTGCCTACAGGTAGGTTTGATTAGAACGACTAAGGGAATGAAGCGATAGATATAGATATATCCTTAACCCTCAGAGATCGGTATATGTGATAAGGTGAGTATACCTTAAAGTGTTATGTTCGGATAGCATGGTGTAAATTGTGATTAGGAAATCATGGTTAGTATGAGGTAAGATTGGATATAAGGAAAGTGTGATCCTTAGAGCTTTATACGTGAAGACCTTAGAGGTAAGGCCATCTCGAGTAAAAGACGTATGTTTATGTTTGACCCTTATAAGAGTGCATAGTGCACGTGAGCTATGTTTGTGGGATAAGTCACGAGTAGTGTGGAATGAAGAGGGTAGTTGAGCGAGAAGACCGCTGGGTTTCGTAGCGTGATTAGTGAGAGTTTTCCGTTCGGGAGCTAGTGTCTTGCGGCGTTCTTGGGTCGGGTTGAAGGCCACGTTGCGGGTCAACCCGCGACTGTATGGTGGTGGGGTCGGTTGTGGTGATCCCGCTTTGGGTTAGGGTTATGAGGTGTTAGGCCCAGTTTAGTTAACAGTGTCTGAGTTCGTGGATGCGTTCGACCGATGGTCGGGCGAGGAAGTCACCGTCTTGTCTTAGCAAAGACCGTTTACTCGGCGGTGTTGATTTATCGAGAAAGGTTGTAAGGCTGCAGGTGCCTACCTTCACCTTATGATGACAGTGGAGCCAGTGCATTGTTTTTGTTTTGGAAGTTTTACCAGCGGGTTAAGAACTTCGGTGAGTCTCGAATCGCATTCGCCTCGGGCGGTGTGTGGATTTCGGGGTAGTTGTGGGGATTGTTGTCTCTGTGGAGGAGTGTTTAAGCTACCATTTCGGTGTTCGGATGTCGCCTTATGAAGCCTTGTAGGGCGGATGTGTAAGTCGCGATCGATTGGTTCGATGTTGGCAAGATTCGGATAGTTGGTTGAGCTTGTTCCACAGGTATGTGGATAGGGTAAAGCTTGTCTAGAAGAGGTTACGCGGCTCGGAGAAATCGTGCGGATAATCGGCGGCGGCGCTTAGAGTTGAGTTGGCGGTCGGTCTTCTTGAAAGTACCACCGGGTTGGGTGTGAGTTTTGGAAAGCAGAGGAACTTAGCGAGTTACTTTGGGCCGCACGAGTTCATGTGAAGAATAGGCGGGTTGCCTATATGTTAGCTTTGTCGTTCGACTTAGGAGGCAATACGTCCGGTCTTTCGTATTATTATGATCAGAAAGTATCGGAGATCCATCAGTGTTCGATTAATGATGACCACGTTAGAGATAGTAACCGAGTTTTGGAACCGAAGCGATGCTCGAAATGTGGTAAGAATTCGAGTGTCACGACGGCCTCGGGGATCGCGTGCGGCCGGTGCCATTTGTTAGGTCGCCGGAGTGACACTAGAACCTCGCGGCAAAGTGACAAAAGTGGTATCACGACGAGTAAAGGGAGAAGCGAGCATGTATTGCGAGCAGAGATGTGACCATTTCTTTTGTATGGAGAAAGTGCGAAGGAATTATATTTTAGACCCTTGGATGGGAGCGTTTGTGATGTTAGAGGTGTTTCCTCGTGGACTTGGATGTAAGTATTTTGCGCAGGTGTTGTTGTGGCCAGTTGTGGCAGGATTGTTCAAATAAGTATAGTAGTGAAGACTACTGGCGCATGTTTGTTTTGAGACTTAGAAAGAACATTCGGGACGAATGTTTCTAAGGAGGGGAGAATGTTATACCCCGTATTTTCAGAGTATGTACGTAAGGACGTACGTAGAAAAGTTTGGACTTTAAAGTAGGCTTGGCCGATTTTACTTTGTGCACAACACCCGGTTAGAGTCGTTTTTCGACGAAACGTTTTACAAAGCTTGCGAGGGGTAAATTACGGTTATGTCATTTCTAATTTTTGCGGATTTTTCCGAGAGACGAAACATTTTGGACCAACGAGAGGGTGACACTTGTCACCCTCAAGTGGACGGTAAAGTGAGGCTCAAGTGGGACGATTTCATGCCTTGTTTTGGCCTTGTTTTGTGCAATGTTTTGTGCAATGTTTTGTGGCTTGTTTTGTGGAGTAGGGATTAGGGGGCACTTGGGCACATCTTGGCCCTCCACTTGCCCCCCACATGGCTTGATCTTGGCCCTTGGTTTCCCTATAAATACCCCTCCCTTTGATGAGTTTTCTTCATCCACTCCTCTCTCAAGTCTTGAAAGCCCTCCCTTTCGTGAGGCCCAGCCGGCCGAGAGTAGCACCCCCTCCTTGTGGTGTGGCGAGACCCACCCCTTTTAGGGTTAAGCAGGGTACCCCCCCTGCCTTGTTGTTCTCGTAGAATACACCCCCCCTCTTGGTAGAAATACTCTCAAAAGTATTGTTATAATGCCCAAATTACCTTAGCCGTATACCTTGTAGTATTCTAAGGTTATACCTTTACAAAAAGCCCAGTTATACTATTATACTTCCCTTCAGTCACCAAACCGAAACCCTAAGGAAAATCTCCATGGTTAGTTGGAGTAGTATGTAGAAGTTGGTTAGAACTTCTAAGGGTAGTTTGGAGCGGGTTGGAGCACACGGAGTTGGAGCTAAACGTTGCCCAGGATCGACTTTATACTTGGATAATTATGGGCTTGTCGAGGTAAATATCTTGTCCCTCTATTGTAATTGAAAATTACATGATTGTTAGACTATATAGTTGAAGTATACTATATATAGAACTGAACGTTGTTATCGGCAATGTCTTTGGACTTAAGCCTGAATAATAAGAAACCTTTTCGAAAGAAGAGTCTTTGATCAGTAATTACATAGGGTGTATTATAGTAGACTTGTGTAGCTTTTACGTGAGGTAGAATTGTACGTCCGGATTAGGCGTATAACCCCAGTTGGCTTGGTAGCGGCCCGATAGAGAGGAGATTTCTGTTTGCGGGGAAGGTCTTCTTAGAATTTTACGTAGAATGTTCTCTGAAGAGATCTAAATATTAATAAGCGCCTTGTGGCCTTATAGGTTGAAATGCTGCGTGTGGTGCGATCTACTTGGCTTAAGGAGTAGCCAGCGGTTGGAAGTACTTGGGCGTTTTGCTATTAGTCGATACTCGTCGCGAGGTATGTGAACCTCTTCCTATCTCTTCTAGCATGATATGTGTGTAACTATGTAGTACGGTGAGCGTCGTGTGTTAAATGTATTTGATTGGTCTAAACCATAAAGTGTTATAACGGCTTTATGGGAAGTTGGTTATAACAGCTTTATGTAGGTAAGAAAATACTTGTGGTTTTTAAAAAGGTAACTGATTTGAACTATAACTGGCTGGTTATGTGATAATAAAGAACTTGAAGTATTTCAAAAGATTTTTGAATCATTTTGAAAGAAGAGTAATACTTAGTTTTTGAAAACTTAAGAGTTATACTAGCTTTATGGGAAGTTAGGTATAACGGCTTAAGAATGTTTCTTGAGTTCGAAATCGAATGTGTATCGAGAAACCAACTGCGGCGTTAATAAAAGGAAATGTTTTGTGATTAAGTATTATTAAAACCAGTAGAAACTTCCATCTGCATAAAAACTAAGATGAGACAAAATGATGTTACATTTCCTAGATCATGGCTGCTTAAATAAGATTGTTATAAACAAGAATAACCTACTCACGTATCAGACGTATGTTTCTCAAATTACTTTTAAGGGAGAATTATATCATTAAGTGATTAAAATTATGAACTACGAAACCTTTCGAAAATGAGAAACTTGAGTAATTGAAATTAGGCAAACTTGAAACATTTGGAAAAGAATGTTGTTACTTGATTTTTACGAAGAGAAGTGTTTTGATTTACTTCAAAAGATAATCACTCTATTTTCATATACTACGGGTATTGTGTGACTTTGTAAGCGTAACGTATCTTTTAAAAGATAAAGTATGAAGTACTTTGGGAATAGATACCCGACCTGGTTAATCATATATTAGAATGTACCTTGTGTGTATAACTTGATTGTGCTGTTTTGTGATAGCCTTGTAATACTTTCTTGTTGATTTGATAAGTAAACATGTTAGGATGCTACGTGTGTTAGTGTCTTGTAACGTTTGTGTAAGAGAGTATTCTTGTTGTGCTTATGTTGTTTAACGATAAGTTATGTTAGTATAATATCACCACCTCTTGACATATTAGGGTTAAGCGCCTCCGTGCGGGGTAGACTGCGGTGATGCAGGACCATGATTGAGAATACCTCATGCGGGTCAAGGACCTATGCGGAGCTACGGGAGTTCGGGTTAGTGATGCGGGGTTATACCTCATGCGATGCATGTGGCGTGCGGACTACGAGTCGGGGCGATGCGAGAGTAGCTACCCTCGTGCGGGTTACATACCTATGCGGGCCTATGAGTGGCCTATGCGGACTACGAGTCGAGATTAGGCTTGCATGGTGATACTACGAGCATTGGCCTGCTTGATCATTCACGGCCTAGAAAAGACACATTCTGATTTACCTATTGTTGCTCTTGTTTATGATATGGCACTATGCGGTTACCTTAGTTGTTTCATACATACTTGCAAAACTGATTTTAAAATGATATGTTTTCATTTAAGTACTTTACGATTTCACATACTTAGTACTGTTATCGACCTCCTTGAAGTGCGTTCATCCGCGAGTTGAAATACGCGATCGTTGATCCTAGTTCTGGGTCACGGATTCAGCGTATGGGAAGCTCCGTTTCTCGGAGGCTTATCAATGGTATAGTCACCGTCGTTGTAGGTATTTACATTGGGGTATGGCGGGGCCTGTCCGGCCATTGTTGTCGTATCATTCTTAGAAGTGCAGTAATCTTGTTGTGGCGAGTTGTAATGGGATGTAGCTGTTCGGTTTAAAATTGATTTATATATATGCGTAAAGCAAGTTTTCTCAGGTCTGTTTCTTACTTCTTAATATTTTCATGTCTTGTTTTATGTTCGTGATTACTCGATGTTGTATCACTAGGGTGCCAGGTAAGCACGATCACGGGCAGGTTGGTCGTGATCTGATTCTATTATTCATCTTTTAAACCCTTCTAAGTATTTATACTTATTCCTATACTTCTACAGTATGTATATTCTAATTACAAAAGGAGGATAAGGTTATTTACCTCGGTAAGCCCAATAATATCCTAGATAAAAGTCGCTCCTGAGCAAGGTTTAGCTCTACTCCAAGGCTCCAATGCGCTCCAGAACCATAGAAGTTCTTCACAACTTGACTAAGTACTAAGGGTTTGGGCTAGGGTAATTTGGGCATTATAACAATACTAGAAGGCAGCATTTCTACCAGGAGGGCCTCGGCCAAACTTTACTCAAGGGAGGTGTTGGGCGAAATGCTCACAAAGGGAGAGGAGGATTTTCAAGACTTGAAGTAATTTGTGGATGAAGAACTCTTCATCACAAGAGTATTTATAGGTCGAGGATGGCCAACCAATGGCCAGATTATGCCAAGTGCAAGGCAAGTGTAAGGTCAAGATTAGGGCAAGTGTCCTTGGCAACTTGCACACAAAATATCCTACCAACTCAAGACAAAATTGGACATCCAAATCGGCCTAATCTGCCCGCGTCCATCAATTGGAGGGTGACAAGTGTCGCCCTCCCGTTGTTCCAAAATGTTTCGACTCTCGGAAAAATCCGCAAAAATAAGAAATGACATAGCATGAATTTACCCTACGAGTTTAGTAAAGCGTTTAGTCGAAACGACTGTCGGGTGTTGTGCACAAAGTGAAATTCGCGAGCCACAGGGGGTGACACGTGTCGCCCTCCTACTTGTCCAAAATATTTCATCTTAGAAAATATCCATAATGGCCAAAATCTTGAAAACAAAGTGGGCCACAAAGTAAATTTCTCCGTGGGCCCACGTGACCATTTCCGAAAATAAAATTCCATAATTCTCTAATATTCCAAGAAGTCCGAATACCAAATCTGGGAATCCAATTCCCATTAACGAACCTTTTTCCTTCACAAAAACCGGAAACTTTTCCGTGGAAAAATCACCTCTTTCTTCCTTTCCAATATCAATGTCGTATTCTCGTACGTACGTCCTCGCATACATACCCTGGAACTACGGGGTATAACAGGATTAAACCGAAGAGGTATGTGGAACTTTCTTATCTCTTGAGCATGATCAAGTGTAAATGTATAGTACGGTAGACGTACAAGATTTTGACAATCTAGTTTATTTGATATCCTTGGCTTATTTTAAGAATGCCCAAGTTGTTTGAGTTAGGGAATTAACTCACTTGTTTAAATATTAAGGATATCTTGGTTTTCAAAAGCTAAGAGACTTTAAGTATGTTGAAAGTATCTTGATACTTGTTGTTATGGAAAGTTTAAAGAGTGGTTTACTCTAAGTAATTTAAGCATGTTAAGGGACTTGAAGAGTTTTAAAGTATTGTGATACTTGTTTCGTTTTAAACGTATAAGTCCCTTGGATAGGAAATTGTACTTGACTAAGGTATAAAGTGAATATAACGACTTTATGGGGAGTTGGTTATATTGGCTTTATGGAAAGATAAATGGCTTGATTTAATGGAAGGCAATTCGATTTTAAGGCATCAATTGCCTAAAGTTTTATAAGAAAGAGTCACTTGATTTAGAAACCTAACTTTATTTCTAAGAGTATTGTGACTTGTCTTGAAAGAAATTGTAACTTGATACTACGGTTATTAGTGTCTTGGAAGGTTTATAATGAAATAAGTCATTTTAAAAAGAATAAGTCGTAGTACTTTGGGTTAAATTCCCGGATTTTTTATAAAAGACATGATAGTGCCTTAGGTAAACTAAAATGAGAGTGTATATAAGTATAACAAGAATAATAAGAAGTTAGGGGATTTCTTAACTTGCTTATGTATTGTATGATAAAGCGTAGTGCTTATGTTATGTGTGATAGCCGATTTGTGCTAGTAATATATTATTCGTTGGTCATTCCGGGTTTGTGGCATTGCATATTTCCGTGGATTTGCTACCCACGATCGAGGAATACCTCACGCGAGTCCATAGGGCTTATGCGGGTGAAATAGTCCCACGTGCGCGGGTCCGACCTATGCGAGGAATACCTCATGCGAGTCGTAGGGCTTATGCGGGTGAAATAGTCCCGTCGAGAATACCTCACGCGGGTCCATTGGATCTATGCGGGTGAAATAGTCCCAGGAATAGGATTGCTTAATGACACTGCGGGCGGGTGGTCCTGCTTTGATCGTACGCTTTCCTACTTTATATTGTAAGTATACCCTATTTACTCTCATTGTTAGTAAGGCGCGATGTCTTTATTCGTGAGTTATCATACATGTCTCCAGTTTTATTTTAGACTTATGATTTCATTCTGATGCTTCGATTTCACATATTTGGTACATGTTGCTTGACCTCCTTGAAGTGCGTTAAATCTGTGGTAAAGCTGATTCGATCCTCGCTCTTAGGATCACCGATCGGTGTTGAGCTCCTTTATTGGAGGCTTATCCTGTGTATCGGTTGTGTACATTCGGGGTATGGCGGGGCCTGTCCCACGAGTTGTTATTCTTAAGTCCTGTAGTCACATTGTGGATTGGGTTGTAAAGAAAAAATGTCTATTCTATTTACGGATTGAGTATATTTTACGGAAGGTGGCCTTATCGGCTAACTTTGTTGTTAATTTATGTTTAAGTATTTTTTTAGTTGTGTATGTTCATTGCTATTCTCGATGTTTATCAAAGGGGTGCCCGGGTAGGGCACCGATCGCGAGCGGTCGGTCGTGACATATCTGAACCTACATCGAATCAATCAACCGCAATTTACACTTCCGCCCTACAAGGCTTCATAAGGCAATATCCAACAAATGGTAGCTATAATACACTCCTCAACAGAGACAACAATCCTCAGCTACCACAAATCCCAACACCGGCGAGGCGAATGCGTCGAGACTCACGAGTTCTACCGCCTGGTAAAACTTCGGAAAAAGTAGCCAAAACACAGGCTTCATGCGTCATAAGGTAAGCGGGCACCTCGTGCAGCCTTACAACCTCCCGATATAAACATCTCGCATCACTTAATCTGAGTAAAGCGGTCTCGACTAAAAGATAAGAGGTGACTCATCGGCCCGACTCGGTCGACCGCGTCTACGAACTCGTCGATGGTTAACTAAACTTGGGCCTAACACCCTCGTGACCTACCACTGGCGGGACCACCACAACCGACCCCACCATAAAGCAGTCGCGGGTTGACCCGCGGCATGGCCTCAACCCGACCCACTCTCACGTAAAACACTTGCTCCCCGATCCGGAACAATCTCACTAATCATGTTACGAAAACCTAGCGGTCTTCTTAGCTCAACTACCCTCTTTCATTCCACACTACCGAGGGACTTATCCCACAAACATAGCTCACGTGCACCATGCACTCGACAAGGTTAAACGTTAAAAACAAATATAAATCTTATACTCGAGATGGCCTTGCTTCTAAGGTCTCTACGTATAAAGCTCTAAGGCTCACACTTTTTCTTATCCCCCAATCTTTCCCGATTAACTAACCATGATTTCTAATCACAATACACTTATGTTATCTGAACATAACACTTAAGATATACTCGTCTCATCATACGTACTAAACTCTGAGGTTAAGGATATACTGTATCTCTTGCTTTCCCAGTCGTTCTAATCAAACCTACCGTAGTGCATAGCTAGGAAGATGACGAACTACCCACCGATCACGAAGGTGAGTCCTCCTACTAGGACATCCTTTCGACACGCATAGCCACGGCGCGGTAAAACAAGTACCAACTAAAAAGGCGACATTCCCGGGATGGCGCCTCACGTGTGAACACGGGAAAAAGCGAATCCGGTGGTGGAACCTACGTGTAGCGTGAGCGGAAGCTCTGGAGCTCGACCAACTTACCGAGCGTTACGAACCACTGCGGAGGACCACTGCGACCGGTGGATGTGCGTAATCTATGTGGTGAGGTGACTCGACTCAAAGTTACCAAAGGACCTTCTGTTACCTCTTCATTGTCCTTGGTTAACCGTCGATCTCGTTTCTTGGCTGCGCATAAGCGTCCGCAGGCCATGCTCGAAGCCTGGCGAAGAATTACTCGCGACCCTCTCTTAGATATTCATCAAGACTCGCAGATGCATCGGTATACTCTGCGGTAGCTAAATCCATAGCTAATGCGGTCGCGTCTTTGCAATCTATATTCTCTGTCACGGTCATATATCATCGCGATGAAGCCTTCTTTGCGTATGTAAACTTCTGAAGTGGGGCGAGCATAACTCCCGAATGAAATACCACCCAGTGATGATTGGGCACAGTGCCTCGTAACCCTCAGACTCTACTCGCGGCTCCTAAGTGCCTTGCCCTCTGGGCCGGGTTTGCCTACGCGAGGCATAGCGGTAAGGGAAAGAAATACGTGAGAGGGTCCAACTTATAACACGGCTCTAAGGCACGATCTCAGTGAGAAGAATGGAAACCAATCCTAAATATCCTATAGCCTCACGATTATTGGTGTGGTGCACACCACCGATAATCAAGACTACTAGATACGGTGCGTAGACACTTTCCGAGATTAAGCGCTGCGATACCACTTTTGTCACGACCGAATCCGGGCGTGGTGCGTGCTTTACGGGCACCAAGTAGACATACATCGAGTGTCAGAACATAAAACAAGACATGAAATATCAAGAAGTGAAATAGTTATCTGAGAAAATTTGCCTTTCGGCATAATATATAAAACTTAAATCCGAACAGTTACATCCCTTTTACAGCTCTGCCCACAACAATACTACAGACCTCTAAGAGTGACATGACAACAATGGCGGGACAGGGCCCCGCCATACCCCTGAATGTAAGCACCTACGACATGGGACTATACCGATAAGCCTCGGGAAACGAGCTTCCAACGCTGACTGTGACCACGAGCTAGGATCAACGATCGGTGTACTTAACTCCGCGGCGTGACGGCCCAAGGAGTCGATCTGGCAATTACCAAGTATGTGAATCGAAAAATACTATAAATGAAATCATAGTAGTCTATATAAAGCGGGAGACATGTATGATAACCAAACTACGATTCCTGATAAATAAGCGGTCATGTCAAGTCGGGGACTCACGCCAAAGTCATCACTCAAATATAACTATGGGTCTCACGCCCATAACATCAATCATGCCGTGGAATACCTTCTCACCGCCGTCGATCTATGATATAAAAGCGCGAGGAATACACATGAACACGGGTCCACGGTCATCATAAAACCGTGCGAGGTAAATGCGAAGGCATAGCCGACTACTAAAACCCACAGTATAAACAAGGTCATAAAGCTGTATCATGAGATCTCGCTGCCGTCACATGATCAAAGGCCGCCACTGCCCGATATCTAATGTCGCGTCTAGCCACCGAACTTCCGACTCGCATAGGCCACTCTAACGCCCGCATGGTATTCCACGCATCGAGGTAGCTACTCCCGGCATCCGCCGACTCGCGATCGCGTGGCCACGTAGACCGCGCTGACCATAAAGGCCGCACACTAACTCGAACTCGTAGCTCGCATAGGTCCCTGGACCCGCGTAGGTATTCTCGAATCATGGTCCTGCATCACCGAGATATACCGCGTGGAGGGCACTTAACCCCGGGATCATGTCAAGGTGGGTGGTACAATACCAACATAACGGTTGATAGTTAAACAACATAAGCGCGATCGAGGAAAACCCTTTACACAAACATCACAAGATATTAACACACGTAGCATCCTAACATGTTTACTTATCAAACCAACAAGAAAGTATTACAAGGCTATCACAAACCAACACAATCAAGTTATTCGCACAAGATACTTTCTACTATCGATTAACAAGATCGGTTTTATCCCCAAAGTACTTCATACATTAACTCTTTTAAAAGATCTGCTTCTTTCACAAAAGTCACACAATACCGTAGTATAAAAATAGAGTGATTATCTTTTGAAGTAAACCAAAACACTTCTCTTTGTAAAATCAAGTAACAACATTCTTTTCAAAACTTTCAAGTTTGCCTAATTTCAATTACTCAGTTTCTCATTTTGAAAGGTTTAGTAGTTCATAGTATTAATCACTTAATGATATAATTCTCTTTGAAAGCAATTTGAGAAACATATGTCCGATCGTGAGTAGGTTATTCTTTTATAACAATCTTATTAAAGCATCATGATCTAGAAATGTAATATTATTTTGTCTCATCTTAGCTTACATGCGGATGGAGGTTTCTCTTGGTTATTAATAATTCTTTATTAGTCAATACATTTCCCTTTATTAGCGTTCTTGTGGTTTGTTCGACATTCATTCGATTTCGAAATCGGTAAAACATCATTCCTTTTGAAAACCAAAATACCATTACTCACGAATGAGGTTTCACACTTTTAACAAAATTCACACTAATATAATTAAGTCAAGTCTCTTATCTTTTAAGATCAAGTCTCTTAACTTCTTAAATCAATAAATCATTCTTTTATCTCTCTTGCCGTTATACCTAACTTCCCATAAGCTAGTATAACTCTTAAGCTTTTAAAACCAAGTGTTACTCTTCTTTCAAAAGGTTTCTTAATTCTTTTGAAATACTTGGATTCTTTTTATTGAGCTTAAGTCAAAAGACATTACCGTAATTATTATTCAGCTTAAGTCAAAGACATTGCGAAATTATTATTCAATTAACACACGCGTCGTCTACCGTACTATATATATATTCTTTAAAATATCATGCTCAAGAGTATAGAAAGAATCACATACCTCGCGACGATTATCGACTATTAGCAAAACGCCCACGGTTATAACCGCTAGCCTGTCCACCTTTCAAGTAGTACATGCTACTTGCGGAACATTCAACCTATAAAGGTTACACAAGTCTATCAACGCCTAGACTACTCGGTAGAATAAGTCTAGATACAAGTTTCTACTTTAAAATCAAGACTTCCCTACCACAAACTTCACAAGTCTACTGTAAATACAGTCCTATGTAAGTACAGTTCAATTCTCTTCTTATATACTTTCCTTGTATATACCATATACTTAATTCTTATACTTCAATAGTATATACTCAATTTACAAAAGTGAGACAAGATATTTACCTCGATAAGCCCAAAATTATCCGAGTATAAATGTCAATCCTGAGCAACGTTTAGCTCTACTCAAGCGCTCAACCCGCTCCAAACAACCCTTAAAAGTTCTACGCAACTTCTACTTAACACTTCAACCGACTATGAAGGTTTTCCTTAGGGTTTCGGTTTGAGACAAAAAGGACATGAGATAGTATTTCCGGGCTCTACGTATAGAGGTATCTTTGGAATACTACAAGGTATATGGCTAAGGTAATTTGGGTATAGTAACAATACTTTGGAGAGTATTTCTACCAAGAGAGGGGTGTATTTATACGAGACAACACCACAAGGGGGGGTGTGTACCCCTCGGCCAACCCCACTAGGAGGGGGGGGAACTCTCGGCCAAGGGGGAGGGGCTCTCGGCCAAGGGGCCTCACAAAGTGGGGGGGAGGGACTCTTGGACGAGACACTACACTAAGGGGGAGGAAGAGAGCTTTCAAGACTTAGAAGTTTTGGATGAAGAAGTCTTCAAGCTTAGGGGGGGTATTTATAGGGAAACTAATGGACAAGATCAAGCCAAGTGGGGGCAAGGTGGAGGGCCAAGATTTGCCCAAGTGCCCCCTAACCTACTCCTCAAATCACTCCACAAACAATGGCCCATGTTTTGTGCCCCAAAACAAGCCCAAACCATGAACCACATCGTCCACTGACGCCAGCGAGGTGACATGTGTCGCCCTCTGGTTGGTAAAAAATTTTTGGTCTCTCGTAAAATTTCGAAAAAATAATAATTGACATCGCCGTATTTTTCCCCATGAAGCTTAGTAAAACGTTCGTCGAAAAACGACTCTAATCGGGTGTTGTGCACAAAATATTTTCGGCCAAGTCTACTTTAAGTTCAAACTTTTCTACGTACGTCCTCACGTACATACTCTGGAAATACGGGGTATAACAGAAATGGTAGCTATTATAATACACACTCAACCAAGAGGCGAATAATCCTTACAGCTACCTCTGAAATCAAAACCACCGGCCCGAGGGTGAATGCGATACTGAGACTCACCTGAGTTCCTGACCGCTCGTAAAACTTCCGAGAAAGAAATAGCCGCAACACTGGCTTCACTTTATGCCTTAAGGTGAAAGTAGGCACCTCGGCACTTTACAACCTTCCCGATATAACCTCTCGCATAACCCTCATCGAGTAAATGGTCCTTACTGAAAGACAAGATGGGCTGACCTCATCGGCCCGGCTACTGGTCGAACGCATCCACAAACTCGTACGCTGGTTAACTAAACTTGGGCCTAACACCCCCCGTGACCCCACCACCTGGCGGGACCACCTCGAACTGACCCCACCACAAAACAGGTCGCGGGTTGACCCGCGATCGGTCCGCAACCCGACCCGCTATCGCGCCAAACACTTGCTCCCCGATCCGGAACAATCCCACAATCAAGTCACGAAAACCTAGTGGTCTTCTTAGCTCAACTACCCTCTTTCATTCCACACTACTCAGGGACTTATTATACAAATATATCTCACGTGTATTATGCACTCCGATAAGGGTCAAACATAAAAATACATCTTTTACTCGAGATGACCTTACCTCTAAGGTCTCCACATATATCATTCTAAGGCTCACACTTACCCTTATTCCCAATCTTACCCTTTTAACTAACCATGATTTCTAATCCCAATTAACACAATGCTATGTGAACCTAATATTTAAGGTATACTTCATCTTATCATACGTACTAATCTCTAGAGGGTTAAAGATATGCCTGTATCTACTGTTTCACTCCCTTCTGTCGTTCTAATCAATCACCTTCGTAGTGCATGCCAGGAAGGTGATGGGTAGTCACCGATCTGAAGGTGAGTCTCTACACGCGCCACCTGCGGTGGACAATTTCTCGTAAAAATGGCCTGCCGCCGCAAGCAAAACAAGCCGTCGAAGAAGCACGACATTCCCCACAATGACACCTACCACAACGGCCACACCGAGGTGGGGGTGGCCTCCTCTGGCTAACACCCCTTCCTCTTTGAACCACTGAATCCGGCTGGCTAGAACATACATATAGCTGTGAACCAGAAGCCCTGGAGTTCTGGCCAACCCCGGCATACCCCGAATGTCCTGAACCCTGTGGAGGACCACTGCGACCGTGGAGGTGCATATCTAATTCCGTTGAGGCGATTCGCCTTGAAAGTTACGGACCTGCTGCTCGCCTCTCTTTTCTTGATTTTGGTTAACCCGCCGATCTCTACGCTTCTCGGCGCGCATAAGCCCGCATACGTGCCATGCTCAACTCGATCAAGAGCCACTCTTGCACAACCCTCTCTTAGATAGTCATCAAGACTCGTGATAAATCGATACATAATATATTCTCTGGTAGCCAAATCCATAGCTAGTAACAGGGTCATCTCTTTGCAATCTATACCTTCTGCTCGGTCGTGGGCGAAGGTTCAACTATCATGGCCGCGATCAGGCTACTGCCATTTACTAGACTCATTGGGGTGGCGCCTGAACTCCCGAATGAAGCACCACCTCGTGATGATTGGGCCTATGCCTCGTAACCTCATGCTTTACTCGCAACTCCTGCCGCTTTGCCCTTCAGGCCCGGTTGCTTTACGGAGGCATAGCGGTAAGGAAAGAAATACGTTAGAGGTGTCCAACTTACAACACGCTCTAAGGCACGATCTCAGAGTGTGAAGAATGGAAATCAATCCTAAATATCCTGCAGCCTCCTGATTATTGGTGTGGTGCACAACACACCGATAATCAAGACTCTACTAGATACGGTCTGTAGACACTTTCCGAGATTAATCGCTCGATACCACTTTTGTCACGACCGAACCGCCCGCGTGATCGTGCCTTACCCCGGGCACCCAAGTAGCCATACATCAGAGTAATCAGCGGAATATAAAACAAGACATGAATAAAGTGAAGTGTAAAACAGTTATCTAAGAAAAGTTGCCTTTCGGCATATATATATATAACAACTAGAACAGTTACATCCCTTTTTACAATTCTGCCCCTGATTACTCTGCACCTCTAAGAATGATATGACAACAATGGCGAGACAGGGCCGCCATACCACAATGTAAGCACTTACAACGACGGGACTATACCACCCATCACCTCCGAGAAACGAGCTTCCCCGAATGACTGTGACCAAGAGCGAGGATCAACACCGTGTACCTCTACCGCGGCATGAACGCAGCCGAAGGAGGTCGATAACAGTACCAAGTATGCGGCGAAAATTGTAAATGAAATCATAGTAGTCTATATAAAGCATGAGACATGTATGATAACCAAACTACAGTTCACAATAAATAAGCAGTCATGTCAAGTCAGGGACTCACGCCCTCAAAGTCATCACTTAAATACAACTATGGGTCTCACGCCCACAACATCAATCATGCCCGTGGAATACCTGTTATACTCCGTATTTCCAGAGTAAGTACGTGAGGACGTACGTAGAAAAGTTTAAGCCTTAAAGTTAGGCAAGGTTCGAATTTTGTTCACAACCCCCGATTAGAGTCGTTTTTCGAGGAAACGTTTTACAAAGCTTGCGAGGGGAAAAATACGGCTATGTCATTTATAATTTTTGCGGATTTTTCCGAGAGACGAAATATTTTGGACCAACGGGAGGGTGACACTTGTCACCCTCAAGTGGGTGTGCTAGTGGCCGAGAGTGGGGCGGTTTTTGGCCATGTTTGGTGCCTTGTTTGGTGCCTTGTTTTGTGCCTTGTTTTGTGGAGTAGGGATAGGGGGCACTTGGGCAAATCTTGGCCTTCCACTTGCCCCCCACATGGCTTGATCTTGGCCATTGAACTCCCTATAAATACCCCCCCCCCCCTTTGAAGACTTCTTCATCCATTCCAAAAATCTCCAAGTCTTGAAATCCTCCCTCCCTTCTTGTTGGTTTCGTCACCCCCCCCCCCCCCCTCCTAGAGGCCTTGGCCGAGGGGTACACCCCCCTCCTAGTGGTGTGGCCGAGCGGTACCCCCCCTCTTGGTAGAAATACTCTCCAAGTATTGTTACTATACCCAAAATACCTTAGCCTTATACCTTGTAGTATTCCAAAAGTTACCTCTATACGTAGAGCCCGGAAATACTACATTATGTCCTTTTTGTCTCAAACCGAAACCCTAAGGAAAAATCTTCATAGTCGGTTGAAGTGTTGAGTAGAAGTTGCGTAGAACTTCTAAGGGTTGTTTTGAGCGGGTTGGAGCGCCCGGAGTAGGAGCTAAACGTTGCTCAGGATCGACATTTTAAACTTGGATAATTATGGGCTTATCGAGGTAAATATCTTGTCTCCCTATTGTAATTGAGTTTACATGCTATATAAGTATAAGTTGTATACAAGGAAGGTATATAAGAAGGGTAGTGAGCTGTACTTACAAAGGATCAGATTCTGAGACCGTGAAGTTTGGCGGGTAGGGAAGTGCTGCCCAATTTTCCGTAGAAACTTGTATCTAGATTTATTCTACCGAGTAGTCTAGACGTTGATAGACTTGTATAACCTTTATAGGTTGAAAGTTCTGCAAGTAGCATGTTCTACTTGAAAGGTGGACAAGGCTAGCCGGGTTATAGCCGTGGAGCGTTTTGCTTATAGTCGATAATCGTCGCAAGGTATGTGATTCTTCCTATACTCTTGAGCATGATATTTTAAAATATATATAGTACGGTAGACGTACGTGTGTTAAGTGAATAATAATTACGGCAATGTCTTTTGACTTAAGCCTGAATAATCTTGAAGTATTTCAAAAGAATATCAATCATTTTTAATGTAAGAGTAATACTTGGTTTTAAAAGCTTAAGAGTTATACTAGCTTTATGGGAAGTTAGGTATAACGGCTTAGAGAGATAAAAAGAATGATTTATTGATTTAAGAAGTTAAGAGACTTGATCTTAAAGATAAGTGACTTGACTTAATTGAATTTTGTTAAAAGTGTGAAACCTCATTCATGAGTAATGAGTACTTGGTTTTAAAAGGAATAATGTTTCTCGATTTGAATCGAATAAGTATCGAGCAGACCACTGTGGCGCTAATAAAGGGAAATGTATTGACTAATCAAGTATTATTAAAACCAGTAGAAACCTCCATCTGCATAGAAGCTAAGATGAGACAAAATAATATTACATTTCCTAGATCATGGCTGCTTTAATAAGATTGTTATAAACAAGAATAACCTACTCACATATAAGGCATATGTTTCTCAAATTGTTTTAAAGGAGAATTATATCATTAAGTGATTAATACTATGAACTACGAAACCTTTTGAAAATGAGAAACTTGAGTAATGAAAATTAGGCAAACTTGAACGTTTGGAAAAGAATGTGGTTACTTGATTCTAAAAAAGGAAGTGTTTGGGTTTACTTAAAAAGATAGTCACTCTATCTTTCCCTTACCGTTATGCCTCCGCGTAAGGCAACCCGGGCCCAGGAGGGCAAGGCAGCCGAGGGAGCTGCGAGTAGAGCACAGAGGGTTACTAAGGCACAGGCCCAATCATCACCTGGGGTGGTGTTTCATTCGGGGAGTTCTGCTACGTCACCAGCCCCAGCAGAGTTTAGCACAGCGGCAACAGTGCCTACTGCGACCATGATATATGAACCTTCAGTTCCACGACAAGGAACGGAGAATATAGATTGCAAAGAGGCGACCCTGTTACTAGCTTTGGATTTGGCTACCAGAGAGTATACCGATGTACCGCGAGTCTTGATGAATATCTAAGATAGGTTATGCAGAGTAATTCTTCGCTTAGGCTTGAGTATGGCACGTATGCGGGCTTATGCACAAGAAGCGAAAGCGTAGAGATCTACGTTAACGAAGCGGCGAAGAGGACCATAACAAAGAAGGTCCTTTGGTAACTTTCGAGGCGAACCACCTCAAAGGCCGATCGGATATGCACATCCACGGTCGAGTGGTCCTCCACGAGTTCGTGGCGTTGGGGATAAGCGGAGTTGGTCGAGCTCGAGCTTCGGTTCACGACTACGTAGGTTCCGGCGGCCGGATTGATTTTCCCCAGTGTTCACAATGTGACAGGCGTCATCCCGGGGAATGTCGTCTTTTAGTTGGTACTTGTTTTACCTGCGGCCGTCAGGGCCTTGTGTCGAAAGGATGTCCTAGTAGGAGGGATGTAAGTAGGAGGACTCAGCCTTCATGATCAGTGACCAGTTCATCATCTTCCCTATGCGCCTGCAGGCGAGTTTGATTAGAACGACTAGGGGAGTGAAGCAGTAGACACAGGTATATCCTTAACCCTCTAGAGATTGTATGTGTGATAATTGTGATTAGAAACCATGGTTAGTTAAAAGGGTAAGATTGGGGATAAGGGAAAGTGTGAGCCTTAGAGTTTTATACGTAGAGACCTTAGAGGCAAGGCCATATCGAGTAAAAGATTACATTTATGTTTGACCCTTATCGGAGTGCATAGTACACGTAAGATATGTCTGTGTGATTAGTCCCGGGTGGTATGAAATGAAAGGGGGTAGTCGAGCTAAGAAGACCGCTAGATTTTCGTAACGTGGTTAGTGAGATTGTTCCGGATCGGGGAGCTAGTGTTTTGCGCGAAGTAGGTCGGGTTGAGGCCATGTTGCGGGTCAACCCGGCTTTGTGATAGGGTCGATTAGGTGGTCCCGGTGGGGTCATGAGGGTGTTAGGCCCAAGTTTAGTTAACCATCGTACGAGTTCGTAGATGCGGTCGACCAGTAGTCGGGCCGATGAGGTCAGTCCCTCTTGTCTTTTAGTCGAGACCGTTTACCCGGCAGAGGGTTATGCGAGATGTTATATCAGGAAGGTTGTAAGGTCCGCGAGGTGCCTACTTTCACCTTATGACAGACAGTGAAGCCCAGGTTATGGCTATTTCTTTTTCTGGGAGTTTTACCAGGAAGGGTAGGAACTCCGGTGAGTCTCCGTATCGCATTCATCCTCGGGCCAGTGTTTTGATTTCAAGGGTAGCTGTGAGGATTGTTGCCTCCTGTTGAGGGAGTGTTTTAGCTACCATTTCAGTGTTCGGATATTGCCTTATGAAGCCTTGTAGAGGCGGAAGTGTAAATTGGTTGATTGATTCGATGTAGCAAGGTTCGAATAGTTGGTTCATACTTGTTCGAGAATGTGGATAGGGTGAAGCTTATCCGTAAGAGGTTATTGGCGGCTCGAGTCAACGGAAGTCGTGCGGATAATCGGCGCCGACACTTAAAGTTCAGGTTGGTCGTAATTCTTGAAGGTACCACCGGATAGGGTGTGACGAGTTTTGGAAAAGCAGAGGAACTTAGCACGAGGTACTTGGAGCGTTTGAATCCGTTGGAGGATAGGCGGGTTGCCTATAAGTTAGCTTTGACGTCCGGCGTGGGAGGCGATATGTCGGTCTTTCATATTGTTATGTTCGGAAAAGTATCGGAGATCCATCAGTGTTCCCGATTAATGATGACCAAGTTGGAGATAGTGACCCGAGATTTTGAAGCGAAGCGATGGCGAAAATGTGGTAAGTTATGAGAAAGAGTTCGAGTGTGTGCGAGAAAGATACGACGAGCAAGAGAATAGAAGTGATCATTTTGTTTGTAAAGAGAAGGTGCGCAGGGAGTATATTTTAGACCTTGGGTGGGAGTTTTTGTTATGCTAGAGATGGTTCCTCGTGGACTTGGATTAAGTATTTGCGCGTGTATTATTTTATGGCCAGGCGTGACGTGATTGTTTTCGTAAGTATAGCAGTGAAGACTATACTGACGCATGTTTGTTTTGAGACTTAGAAGGAACATTCGGGACGAATGTTTCTAAGGAGGGGAGAATGTTATACCCCGTATTTCCAGAGTATGTACGTGAGGACGTACGTAGAAAAGTTTTGTTATACCCCATATTTCCAGAGTATGTACGTGAGGACGTACGTAGAAAATTTAAGCCTTAAGGATTGGCAAGAATCGAAATTTATACACAAGTGCCGAAAAGAGTCATTTTTCGACGAAACGTTTTACTAGACTTGCGAAGAAAAAAATACGGCTATGTCATTTTTAATTTTTACGGATTTTTCCGAGAGACGAAACATTTTGGACCAACGGGAGGGTGACATCTGTCACCCTCACATTGGAAGCAATTGGGGCGGCAAGATGGACGATTGGGGTCAAGGGAGGTTGGTAGGATATTTTGTGCAAATTGATGTGGTAGATGGATAAGGTCCACATGGTTAAAATCTAGCCCTACACTTGCCTTACACTTGGATTGATCTTGGCCATTGCTTGACCTATAAATACCCCTCTAAGTTGAAGACTTTCTTCATCCTCACTTGAGCATTTCTCTAAGTCTCAAACTACTCCCTCCCTCTTGAGTTTCGTCCACCCCCTCCCCTTTGTGAGCCCTGGCGAGAACACTACCCCCTAGCCTAGTTGTTTTCGAGAAATACCCCCCCCCTCGTGGTAGAAATAATCTCCAAGTATTGTTATAATGACCAAATAACATATCACAAATAACTTGTAGTACTTTCCAAAGTTAACTCTATCGTAGAGCAGGAAATACTATTATACTTTCCTTTAGCCACTAAACGAAACCCTAAGGAAAACCTTCATAGTCGGTTGAAGTGTTAAGTAGAAGTTGCGTAGAACTTCTAAGGGTTGTTCGGAGCGGGTTGGAGCGCACGGAGTAGGAGCTTAACGTTGCTCAGGAGCGACATTAAACTTGGATAATTTTGGGCTCATCGAGGTAAATACTACTGTCCTTCTATTGTAATTGGAAATTACATCTTGTAGTATAGAAACGAATATAAGATTCATAGAAGAGATTTGAAGCGTAATAGAAGGATATTCAGAATAGACTTGAATGAAATCACATCGGAAGAATTAAGTAGAAGATTAAAGCGTACTTACATAGAATATGTATTCTGATGCGATAATCTTTATTGGTTGAATGTTCTGCGAGTAGCATGTGCTACTTGGAAGGTGGACAAGGCTAGCCGGGTTATAGCCGTGGAGTGTTTTGCTTATAGTCGATAATCGTCGCGAGGTATGTGATTCTTCCTATACTATTGAGCATGATATTTTACAAGAATATATATATAGTAAGGTAGACGTACGTGTGGCAATGTCTTTTGACTTAAGCCTGAATAATAAGAATCTGGAAGTATTTTAAAAGAATATATATATAGTACGGTAGACGTACGTGTGTTAACTGAATGTAGTGTTACGGCAATGTCTTTTGACTTAAGCCTGAATAATAAAGAATCTTGAAGTATTTCAAAATATTAAGAAACCTTTTTGAAAGAAGAGTAATACTTGGTTTTGAAAACATAAGAGTTATACTAGCTTTATGGGAAGTTAGGTATAACGTCTTAAGAGAGATAAAGAGAATGGTTTACTGATTTTTAGAAGTTAAGAGACTTGATCTTAAAGGATAAGAGACTTGACTTGAATGAATTAATATGAATTTTGTGTGAAACCTCATTCGTGAGTAATGAGTACTTGGTTTTTAAAAGAAGAAATGTTTTACTGATTTCGGAAATCAGAATGAGTATCGACAAACCACTGCAGCGTTAATAAAGGAAAATGTATTGAAAAATGAAGTATTATTAAAACCAGTAGAAACCTCCATCTGCATAGAAACTAAGATGAGACAAAATGATATTACATTTCCTAGATCATGGCTGCTTAATAAGATTGTTTATAAACAAGAATAAACTGCTCACACCTATGGCATATGTTACTCAATTGTTTTAAAAGAGATTAAGACATTGAACTATGAAACTTTTCTAAATAAAGAGACTTGAGTAATTGAAATTGGGCAAACTGGAACTTTAGGGAAAAGAAAGGCATTGTTTTAAATTGGTTTAAAACATAAAGTGTTATAACAGCTTTATGGGAAGTTAGTTATAACGACTTTATGAAAACAAAAGAAGGGTTTTATCATTGGTTTTAATGTGGTAACTTGACTTTAAAAAGAGAAGTGTTTTGGTCTAAAAAGGAGGCATGGTATTGCCTTAATTTGGTTTTAAAAAGGAAAGTATGGAAGTTGTTTTGGTTTACTTAAAAAGATGTAAGTCACTCTATTTTTATACTAAGGGTATCGGGTGACTTTTATAAAAGGAATGGATCTCTTTAAAAGGAATTTAACGTACGTAGTACTTTAGGGTTAAAACCCGGACTTTGATATAAAATGGAAGTACCTTGAGTTGTGTATAACTTGCCTATACTTGTTGTTGTATAACTTGCCTATGCTTGTTGTTGTGTAACTCGCTTATGCTTGTTGTGATAGTCTTTGTTGTGCAAGAATTGTGTTTCTATACTCTGGCGTCTCGATGGAGGGCCGGTTGACTTGTTGAGAGCTTACTTGGACGTACCGGCAGTGACGGAAGATTCCACGGGTATGCTTCCATTATTATTGTTACATGGGCATGTCTGCCGATCACTGGTCGGGGCATGTGGCCATGCGGCGAGGTTGATTACGATATATGGTTATTATTGTTATATGGGCGTGCTGCACCGTCTGGTCAGGGCATGTGGCCGTGCGGGGTTGACCACCAGTATATTGTTGTTGATGTTACATGGACATATACGCACGTCACGCATTCGGGGCATGTGGCCATGCGGCATTGTTATTATTGTTGCATCATGGACGTATGCGCACCGTCTGCGAATTAGGGGCATGCGGCCATGATGCAACATGATTGATGTTGTGGGCGTGAGACCCATAGTTATATATTTAGTGATGACTTTGAGGGCGTGAGTTCCTGACTTGACTGCTTTTATGTTGCGTACTGTATTTTGGTTATCATACATGTCTCCTGCTTTATATAGACTGTTATGATTTAAGCTGCGATATTTTGATTTCACATACTTGGTACTGTTATCTCGACCTCGCCGAAGCTGCGTTCATGCGCGGTAGGAGTACACCGTAGTTGATCCTCGCTCATAGGATCACGATTCAACGTATTAGGAAGCTCCGTTTCTCGGAGGCTTATTCTTGGTATGTGTTCCCACGAGTTGTAGGTTCTTGTACATTCGAGGTATGGCGGGGCCTGTCCGTCATGGTTGTTGTAAATCTTAAAGGTATGTAGAATCTTGTTGTGGCGGGGTTGTAAAAAGGATTAAAGCTGTTCGGGTTTTATGTATTTATATCTGAAGGCAAGCTGTTTTGGTTGCTTTGCTTATATATAATATCTCTTGCTTCATGTCTTGTTTTTATGTTCGCTGATTTTCTACGATGTATGACTACTTGGGTGCGGGTAAGGCACGATCCGCAGGTTGAGTTGGTCGTGACAAAAGTGGTATCGAGCGATTAATCCTCGGAAAGTGTCTGACGAGTGTCTAGAAAGAGTCTTGATTATCGGTGTGTTGTGCACCACATCTATAATCGAGAGGCTGCAGGACATTTAAGATTGGTTTCCATTCTTCTCATTACGAGATCGTGCCTTAGAGTTGTGTTGTAAGTTGGACCCTCGGCGTATTTCGTTTTCACGATTATGCCTCCCGCGCAACAACCGGGCAGTGGGCAAAGCGGCGGAGGCTGCTAGTGAATCTGAGAGAAATGCGAGGCGCGAGCGGTCATTACGAGCGATGCTTGACGGCGAGTTTTGCGCGCCGCCCGGCCAGCGAGTTTAGAGCGCGGCGGTGGGCTGCTGAGACCTGATGCACTGAGCCTCCGATTCCACGATGCAGGCGAGAGATGGGTTACAAAGTAGCCCGATTATTGGCGAGGTCGTGGCGAACATGAGATAAAGGGCCAGCGGCCGGTTCGATGGCGCCGATGGTTCACCCTAGATCGGATAGTTTGAGGCTACAGGACTTTACGAGATGTAGCCGCGAGTTCTGGTCGAGGCACGAGGATGATCGCGAGTTCATCAAGCGATTCTGGATCATGAGTGATCAAGGCTTCGGAGACCGAGTCGATAGTCTAGGTTCGCATCGGTGCGTGATCCGTAGTCGGTAGTTTGATTCGTGGGAGCTGTCGGGAGAGAATGCACTTCCGGCCGTTTGGGGCGAGTTTTGGGGCATTTATTGCACATTTCTTGCCTCCACGGATGAGAGGGCTCGGGCGACAGATTTTTGATGTTGGCGAGCAGGCGTCTGATTCGAGTACAATGTGGAGTTCGACTCATTGGCTCGGTATGCCCCGTAGTAGCGATATGGAGGGCCAGTACACCGCTACGTTACGGGTTAGATGACTACTTGGCGAGGCTTGTTGGTGTAGCTCTTGGCGGGCATGGACATTGCCGCATGCGACTTATGCACTTGGGTGTGAGGCGGAGAGGTCGGCGGAATGACAAAGATCGATGAGGCGAGAACAGGGTCCTGGTGACTTTCGGCGGACCGCCTCGGCATACTAGTTTTGTACCTCCGCCCGGTCTGAGTGGTCCTCCACAACCTTGGAGCATCGGGGATTGAGGCGGTCGAGCTCGAGGTTCAGATTTCGAGGAGTAGGGGTGTGGGCGGATGCGGTCACCCTACCTCGGTGTGGTCGATGTGGTAGACCGCATTTCGGGAGTGTCGTGGTACCAAGAGAGCTTGTTATTTTGCGGCCAACGGGGCCATCGGCGACGTCCCACTGAGGGTAGCGGTAGGATAGCACTGACTCTGAGATCGATTGCGGGTTCTTCACCTTCCATAGCTAGGCGGGATGTTCATACCGTGAGCCCACGGAGGTCGCGGTGGAAGTTCCCAGTTTTAGCGGTCCTTTGAACCGCTTATTTCCAGGTATATCCTTAACCCTCTAGAGACTTGTATGTATTGATGTTATGATGATGTGTTTAGTGTTATGTTCGGATAGCTTTGTGCTAAAATGTGATTTAGAAACCTGGTTAGTGTAAAAGGGTAAGCCTGGGGGTGAGAAAATGATGAACCTTAGAACATTACAATTGAGACCTTAGATGTAAGGCCGTCTTGAGTACAAGATTTTGCGGGTGATCTTTGTCAGAATGTATAAGTATACGTGGAGTAATTGTGGGAAAATTCCTTGGGTGGTGTAAAATGGAAGTGGTAGCTTTCATGACCTGTATAGGTAAGATTGTTCCGGATCGGGAAACAAGAGCTTGATGCGTTAAGTGGGTCGGGTTGGGGCCATGTTGCGGGCCAACCCGCGGCCTGTTTTGGGGTTGGGTCAGCTCTGGGTGGTCCCGCCAGGTGGTAGGGTCACAAGGGTGCTAGGTCCAAGTTTAGTTGACCATCGGATGAGTTCGTGGATATGTTCGACCAGAAGCAGATCGTGAAGGTCGGGAATGGCCTTAAGGAAGATTGAGGCTAGTAAGATGACCAAGTTTGGAGGTGGTGACTCCAAAGTTTTGAGAACTGAAGCGATGACTGAAGTGTGGTACGTATACTAGAAGAGTTCAAGTGTTCGAGAAGGGCACGACGAGTAAGGAAGGAAGAGGACGTGTGTTATTACGTGTGTCACGACCCGTTCCAGGGCCCGTGACTGGTGCCTTACCCCGGGCACCCTAGTGATACAACATCAGAGTAATCAGCGGAACATAAAGACAATACATGAAACCAATGTAATAAGACAGTGAAATAAGAAGACAGGCTAACCAAAAACGGTTCTGTCGGTATATATAAATAACAATTTGAGCGATTACATCCCTTTCTACCACTGCCTATAACGATTACTGGACCTCTAAGAATGATATGACAACAACGACGGGGCGGGGCCGTCATACCTGAATGTAAACACCTACAACAACGAGGGGACTATACATCGATAAGCCTCGGAGAAAGCGGAGCTTTCCAAAAGCTGAATTGTGACCCTAGGCGGGGATCGGCGGCGTACCTTTACTGCGGCATGAGCGCAGCCCAGAAGGTCGATGCAACGGTACCAAGTATGTGGCGAAAATCACGTAAATGAAATCATAATAGTCTATAAAGCAGAAGACATGTATGATAACCAAACTACAATTTACAATAAATAAGCAGTCATGTCAAGTCAGGGACTCACGCCCTCAAAGTCATCACTCAAATATAACTATGGGTCTCAAGCCCATACCATCAATCATGCCCGTGGACTACCTTCCTCACTTGGCGATTTATGATATAAAAGCACCAAGAAATACACATGAACACGGGTCCCACCTGTGTCCTAATAAAACAGTACAGGATAAGTACGAAGGCAAACCGACTACTAACACCCACAGTACTAACAGGGTCATAAACTGTATCATGATATCTGTCTAGACCGTCACATGATCAAAGTTGGTCACTCGCCGCGATGCTCGGATGTGCGCGTCAGCCACGGAACTCTCGCGACTCGCGCATAGGCCAACCTCGTAGGCGCGTGAGGTATTCCTCGCATCGGTCGGTAGCTACTCCGGCGTAAATCGCACGGACTCGCGATCCGCGTAGCCACAAAGACCGCATGACCACAAGGGCGCGAACTAACACGGAACTCCGTAGTTCCGCATGGATCCCTGGACCCGCGTAGGTATTCTCGAATCATGGTCCCGGACCGCTGAGTCTACCCCGCGTGGAGGCGACAACCTCGGAAACAAGTCAAGGTGAGTGGTGCAATACCAACATAACGGTGAGAGTCAAACAACTTTAAAAGCGCGATCGAGGAAACCCCTTTACACTAACATCACAAGATACTAACACACGTAGCATCCTAGCGTGTTTACTTAACAAATCAACAAGAAAGTATTACAAGGCAATCACCAACCAACATAATCAAGTTATATACACAAGGTACTTTCTACTATATGATTAACAAGATCGGGTTTTATCCCCAAAGTACTTCATACATTAACTCTTTAAAAGATACGTTACTTTCACAAAACCACACAATACGTAGTATATGAAAATAGAATGATTATCTTTTGAAGTAAATCAAAACACTTACCCTTGTAAAATCAAGTAGCAACATTATTTTCCAAGCGTCCAAGTTTGCCTAATTTCAAATGCTCGCGTTTCTTATTTTAGAAAGGTTTAGTAGTTCATAGTCTTATTCATTTAAGAATATAATTCTCTTTTAAACCATCAGAAACATAAGCCTTATATGTGAGTAGGATATTCTTGTTTATAACAATCTTATTACAAAGACCATGATCTAGGAAATATCATTTTGTCTCTTAGCTTCTATGCGGATGGAAGTTTCTCTTGGTTTTAATAATACTTAATCTGTCAAAACATTTCCTTTTATTAACGCTGCGGTGGTTTGTCGATACACATTACGATTTAGAAATCGATAAAACATTCTTAAGCCGTTATACCTAACTTCCCATAAAGCTAGTATAACTCTTAAGTTTTCAAAAACCAAGTATTACTCTTCTTTCAAAATGATTCAAAATCTTTTGAAATACTTCAAGTTCTTTATTATCACATAACTTGACCATTTATAGTTCAAATCGATTACCTTTTAAAAACCACAAGTATTTTCTTACATACATAAAGTGTTATAACCAACTTCCCATAAGCCGTTATAACACTTTATGTTTTAGACAATCAAATACATTTAACACGTATACGTCTACCGTACTACATAGTTACACATATCATGCTAGAAGAGATAGGAAGAGGTTCACGTACCTCGCGGCGATTATCGAATAATAGCAAAAGCGCTCCAAGTACCTCAAACCGGCTACTCCTTAAGCCAAGTAGATCGCGCCACGCGTAGTACTTCCACCTATAAGGCCACAAGTGACATTAACATTTAGGTCTCTTCGTAGAACATTCTACGAAAATTCGGCACCTCCCCGACAGCGTAAATCTCCTCTATCGGGGCGCTACCAAGCCAACCAGGGGGGAGTTATACGTCTAATCGGACGTGCACAATTCTACCTCGCGAAAAGCTACACAAGTCTGTAATGTCTGATCCTATGTAATTACTGATTCGGTACTCTTCTTTCAAAAGGTTTCTTATTATTGGGCTTAAGTCAAAAGACATTGCGATAACTACGTTGATTCTATATATAGTATACTTCAACTATATATTCTAACAACATGTAATTTCCGATTACAATAGGGACAAGATAATTACCTCGATAAGCGTAATTATCCAAGTATAAAGTCGATCTGAGCAACGTTTAGCTCGACTCGTGCGCTCCAACCCGCTCCAAACCACCCTTAGAAGTTCTAACCAACTTCTACATACTACTCCACTAACTATGGAGATTTTCCTTAGGGTTTGGTTTGAGACAAAAAGGACATTTAGGTAGTATTTTGGACTCTACGTATAGAGGTATCTTTGGAATACTACAAGGTATCTGGCTAAGGTAATTTGGGCATTACAACAATACTTTTGAGAGTATCTCTATACCACAAAAGGGGGTATTATACGAAAACAACTAGGCTAGGGGTACCTACGGCTAGCACCAGGAGGGGAGAACTCTCGGCCAAGGGGAGGGGATGGTGTTGGGCGAGAACACATATAAGAGAGGAGGATTTTAACACTTAAAGATTTGTAGAATGGATGAAGAAGTCTTCAAAGGGGGTATTTATAGGTCAAGCAAAGGCCAACCAATGGCCAAGATCATGCCAAGTGCAAGGCAAGTGTGTAGGGTCAAGATCAAGCCGAGTGCACCTTATCCATCTACCACCAAAATATCCTACCAACTCCTTGACCAAACAATGGCCAATTCGTCCAACCCCTTTACCCAAGTCCTTCCAATGAGAGGGTGACAAGTGTAAGCCTCTTGTTGATCCAAAATGTTTAAATCTCTCGGAAAAATCCGCAAAAATTAAAAATGACATAGCCGGAATTTTCCCTACGAAAGTGGAAAGCGTTTAGTCGAACGACTCTAACCGTGTTGTGCACAAAGAATAATTCGGCCAAGCCTATTCTCAAGTTCAAATTTTTCTCGTGCGTCTTACGTCATACTCGAAAATACGAGGTATAACATTCTCTCCTTAGAAACATTCGTCCGAATGTTCCTTCTAAGTCTCAAACCAAGCGTGCGCCGGTATAGTCTTCACTACTATACTTACGAACAATCACACGCCTGGCCACAACAACACTGCGCAAAATACTTACATCCAAGTCCACGAGAAACACCTCTAACATCACAAACACTCGCATCAGTGTCTAAAATATAATTCCTTCGCACTTTCTCCATACAAAAGAAATGGTCATCTCTGCTTTCGCAATACATGCTCGCTTCTCCCTTTACTCGTCGTGATACCACTTTTGTCACTTTGCGCGAGGTTAGTGTCACTCGGCGACTAACAAATGGTGCCGGGCTGCGTCGATCCCACGGTGTCGTACACTCGAACTCTTACCACATTTAAATCGCTTGATTTCCAAAACTGGGGTTACTATCTCTAACGTGGTCATCATTAAGCGGGAACACTCTGGATGGATCTCGATACTTTTCCGATCATAACAATACACAAGACCGGACGTATTTCCTCCTAAGTCGGACGACAAAAGCTAAAATATAGGCAACCTGGCCTATTCTTCACATTACAGCAAAAGCGCCCAAAGTAACACGGGCTAAGTTCCCTCTGTTTTCCAAAACTCGTCACATGACCGGTGGTACTTTCAAGAAGACCGGCCGTCGGCTGAACTCTAAGCGTCGTCGCCGATTATCCATACGATTTCTACGGTGCGAGAACCTCTTCTAGACAAGCTTTACCTATCCGGTCTGCTTTGGAACAAGCTGAACAAACTATCTGAATATTGCCAACATCGAACCAATCGACCAGCTACTTACAAATCCGCACCTACAAGGCTTCATAAGGCGACATCGAACAACGAAATGGTAGCTTAAACACTCCTCCACGAGGAGACAACAATCCCCAACTACCCCGAAATCCACACTGCGCGAGGCGAATGCGGTCTGAGACTACTGAGTTCTTAACCTGCTTGGTAAAACTTCCGAAACAAAAACAGCGTACCACAGGCTCCACTGCGTCATAAGGTGAAGGTAGGCACCGTGCGACCTTACAACCTTCGACAAATCAACAACTGCGAGTAAGCGGTCTTTGCTAGAAGACAAGGCGGTGACCTCGCCGGCCGACCTTGGTCGAATCGTCCACGAACTCGTCTGTTTGGTTACCTAACCTTGGGCCTAACCCCCTCAGAACCCTAACCCAAAGCGGGACCACCACAAACTGACCCCACCACCATACAGGTCGCGGGTTGACTCGCAACGTGGCCTCAACCCGACCCGACAACGCGCAAGACACTAGCTCCCCGAACCGGAAAACTCTCACTAATCACGTTACGAAAACCTAGCGGTCTTCTTAGCTCAACTACCCTCTTTCATTCCACACTACTCAGGGACTTATCCCACAAACATAGCTCACGTGCACTATGCACTCTTATAAGGGTCAAACATAAACATACGTCTTTTACTCGAGATGGCCTTACCTCTAAGGTCTTCACGTATAATGCTCTAAGGCTTACATTTTCTCTAGAGGGTTAAGGATATATCTATATCTCGCTTCCTCCTTAGTCATTCTAATCAAACCTGCCCGTAGGGCGCATAGCTAAGGAAGATGACGAACTACCCACCGATCCTGAAGGCTAAGTCCTCCTACAAGGACACTCTTTCTGCACATGGCCCTGACGGCCGTCGGTAAAACGAGCACCAACAAAAGACGACATTCCCCGGGTTGACATCTGCCACACTGTGAATACTGAGGGAAAAACTGAATCCGGCTGGCTGGAGCCTACGTGTAGCTGTGAACCGGAAACTCTGGAGCTCTGACCAACTCCGGCTTACCCGAGCGTTACGAACCCTTTGGAGGAACACTGCGACCGGCGGATGTGCATATCTAATCTGCTGCTGAGGTGATTCGCCTCGAAAGTTACTAAAGGACCTTCATTACGGCCCTCTCCTGCTGTCCTTCGTTAACCCGTCGATCTCTACGTCTCTCGGCCTGCTGCGCATAAGCCCGTACCAAGGCTATGCTCAAGCCTAACTGAAGAATTTCTCTTGCACAACCCTCTCTTAGATATTCATCAAGACTCGCGGTACATCGGTATACTCTCTGGTGGCCAAATCCATAGTTAATGTGAGTCGCCTTTTCGCAATCTATATTCTCTGTTTCGGTCGTGGGCGAAGGTTCAAATGTCATGGCCGCAGTAGGAACTGCTGCCGCCGTGCTAAACTCTGCTGGGGCTGGTGACGTAGCATAACTCCCCGAACGAAGCACCTAACTCAGGTGATGGTTGGGCCTGTGCCCTCGTAACCCTCGTACTCTGCTCGCGGCTCCTCGTGCCTTGCCTCACTGGGCCGGGTTGCCTACGCGAAGGCATAATGGTAAGGGAAAGAAATCGTGAGAGGGTCGACTTACAACACGACTCTAAGGCACGATCTCATAGTGAGAAGAATAGAAACCAATCCTAAATATCCTATAGCCTCACGATTATTGGTGTGGTGCGCACCGATAATCGAACTCTTGGATACGATGCGTAGACACGCCGAGGATTAAGCGCTCACGATACCATACATCACGACCGTTCCGGGGCGTGGATCGGTGCCTTACCGGGCACCCTAGTGATACAACATCGAGTGTCAGAACATAAAGACAATACGAAACCAATGTAATAAGGCGGTGAAATAAGAAAGGCGGCTAACCAAAAAGCAGTTCACCGTCGGTATATATAAATAACAATTTGAGCGATTACATCCCTTTCTACCACTGCACTATAACGATTACTACGGACCTCTAAGAATGATATGACAACAACGACGGGGCGGGGCCGTCATACCCTGAATGTAAACACCTCTGCAACGAGGACTATACCATCGATAAGCCTCGAGAAGCGGAGATTCCCAAGTCGAATTGTGACCCTAAGGCGGGGATCGATGGTGGCGTACCTTTACTGCGGCATGAACGGCCCGAAGGAGGTCGATCTACAAGTACCAAGTATGTGGCCCGAAAATCGTAAATGAAATCATAATAGTCTATAAAGCGGGAGACATGTATGATAACCAAACTACGATTTACAATAAATAGCGATCGTCAAGTCGTGACTCGCGCCTCAAAGTCATCACTCAAATATAACTATGGGTCTCAAGCCCATACCATCAATCATGCCCGTGGAATACCTTCCTCACCATTGCCGGTTTATGATATAAAAGCACGAAATACACATGAACACCGGGTCCCACGTGTCCTAATAAAACGATGCGGGATAAGTGCGAAGGCAAACCGACTACTAACACCTGCGGTACTAACGGGGTCATAAAGCGTATCATGATATCTGTCTGACCGTCACATGATCAAAGTTGGTCACTCGCCGCGATGCTCGGATGTGCGCGTCTAGCCACGGAACTCTCCGCGACTCGCGTAGGCCAACCTCATAGGCCCGCGTGAGGTATTCCTCGCGCATCGGGTAGCTACTCCCGGCGTCGTCACGGACTCGCGATCCGCGTAGCCACAAAGACCGCATGACCACAAGGGCCGCAAACTAACATGGAACTCCGTAGTTACGCATGGATCCCCTGGACCCGCATGAGGTATTCTCGAATCATGGTCCCAGACCGCCTGAGTCTACCCGCGTGGAGGCGACAACCTCGGAAACAAGTCAAGGTGAGTGGTACAATACCAACATAACGGTGAGAGTCAAACAACTTTAAAGCGCGATCGAGAAACCCTTTACACTAACATCACAAGATACTAACACACGTAGCATCCTAGCATGTTTACTTAACAAATCAACAAGAAAGTATTACAAGGCAATCACAACCAACATAATCAAGTTATATACACAAGGTACTTTCTACTATATGATTAACAAGATCGGGTTTTATCCCCAAAGTACTTCATACATTAACTCTTTAAAAGATCGTTACTTTCACAAAAACCACACAATACGTAGTATATGAAAATAGAATGATTATCTTTTGAAGTAAATCAAAACACTTACCCTTGTAAAATCAAGTAGCAACATTATTTTCCAAGCGTCCAAGTTTGCCTAATTTCAAATGCTCACGTTTCTTATTTTAGAAAGGTTTAGTAGTTCATAGTCTTATTCATTTAAGAATATAATTCTCTTTTAAACCATCAGAAACATAAGCCTTATATGTGAGTAGGATATTCTTGTTTATAACAATCTTATTACAGACCATGATCTAGGAAATATCATTTTGTCTCATCTTAGCTTCTATCTGGATGGAAGTTTCTCTTGGTTTTAATAATACTTAATCTGTCAAAACATTTCCTTTTATTAACAGCTGCGATGGTTTGTCGATACACATTACGATTTCGAAATCGATAAAACATTCTTAAGCCGTTATACCTAACTTCCCGTAAAGCTAGTATAACTCTTAAGTTTTCAAAACCAAGTATTACTCTTCTTTCAAAATGATTCAAAAATCTTTTGAAATACTTCAAGTTCTTTATTATCACATAACCAACCGGTTATAGTTCAAATCGATTACCTTTTAAAAACCACAAGTATTTTCTTACATACATAAAGTATTATAACCAACTTCCCATAAAGTCGTTATAACACTTTATGATTTAGACCAATCAAATACATTTAACACATGTATGCGTCTAGTACTACATAGTTACACACATATCATGCTAGAAGAGATAGGAAGAGGTTCACATACCTCGCGGCGATTATTGACTAATAGCAAAACGCTCCAAGTACCTCAAACCGCTACTCCTTAAGCCAAGTAGATCGCGCCACGCATAGTACTTCCACCTATAAGGCCATAAGGCGCTTATTAACATTTAGGTCTCTTCGTAGAACATTCTACGAAAATTCGGCACCTCCCGCAATGAGCGTAAATCTCCTCCTCTATCGGGTAGGCTGCCAAGCCAACGGGGAGTTATCGTCTAATCGGACGTGCACAATTCTACCTCACGAAAAAGCTACACAAGTCTCTGTCTGACGGTCCTATGTAATTCTGATTCGATGCTCTTCTTTCAAAAGGTTTCTTATTATTGCTTAAGTCAAAAGACATTGCCGATAACTACGTTCGATTCTATATATAGTATACTTCAACTATATATTCTAACAACATGTAATTTCCAATTACAATAGGACAAGATAATTACCTCGATAAGCCCGTAATTATCCAAGTATAAAGTCGATCCTGGGCAACGTTTAGCTCCAACTCCGTGCGCTCCAAACCACCCTTAGAAGTTCTAACCAACTTCTACATACTACTCCCACTAACTATGGAGATTTTCCTTAGGGTTTCGGTTTGAGACAAAAAGGGACATTTAGGTAGTATTTTCGGGCTCTACGTATAGAGGTATCTTTGGAATACTACAAGGTATACGGCTAAGGTAATTTGGGCATTACAACAATACTTTTGAGAGTATCTCTATACCACAAAAAGGGGGGGTATTCTACGAAAACAACTAGGCTAGGGGGTACCCATGGCTTCACCACAAGGAGGGGGGGAGAGAACTCTCGGCCAAGGGGGAGGGGGATGGTGTTGGACGAGAACACATATAAGAGAGGGGGAGGATTTTAACACTTAGAGATTTGTAGAATGGATGAAGAAGTCTTCAAAGGGGTGTTATTTATAGGTCAAGCAAAGGCCAACCAATGGCCAAGATCATGCCAAGTGCAAGGCAAGTGTAGGGTCAAGATCAAGCCAAGTGCACCTTATCCATCTACCACCAAAATATCCTACCAACTCCTTGACCAAACAATGGCCAATTCGTCCAACCCCTTTACCGCCCAAGTCCTTCCAATGAGAGGGTGACAAGTGTCGCCCTCTTGTTGGTCCAAAATGTTTCGTCTCTCGGAAAAATCCGCAAAAATTAAAAATGACATAGCCGGAATTTTCCCTACGAAAGCTGTGGAAACGTTTCGTCGAAAAACGACTCTAACCGGGTGTTGTGCACAAAGAATAATTCGGCCAAGCCTATTCTCAAGTTCAAATTTTTCTACGTACGTCCTTACGTACATACTCTGAAAATACGGGGTATAACAACGTGGCCAGGTGTGGCGTTGACAACTTGTTAGAGGAACTTTATCGTTATCCGTCTTGAGAAGGAACATTCGGGACGAATGTTTCTAAGGAGGGGAGAATGTTATACCCCGTATTTCCAGAGTATGTACGTGAGGACGTACGTAGAAAATTTAAGCCTTAAGGATTGGCAAGAATCGAAATTTATACACAAGTGCCGAAAAGAGTCATTTTTCGACGAAACGTTTTACTAGACTTGCGAAGAAAAAAATACGGCTATGTCATTTTTAATTTTTGCGGATTTTTCCGAGAGACGAAACATTTTGGACCAACGGGATCACATTGGAAGCAATTGGGGCGGCAAGATGGACGATTGGGGTCAAGGGAGGTTGGTAGGATATTTTGTGCAAATTGATGTGGTAGATGGATAAGGTCCACATGGTTAAAATCTAGCCCTACTCTTGCCTTACACTTGGATTGATCTTGGCCATTGGTTGGCCATTGCTTGACCTATAAATACCCCTCTAAGTTGAAGACTTTCTTCATCCTCACTTGAGCATTTCTCTAAGTCTCAAACTACTCCCTCCCTCTTGAGTTTCGTCCGCCACACCCCCCCTCCCCCCTTTGTGAGCCCTAGCCGAGAACACTACCCCCCTAGCCTAGTTGTTTTCGAGAAATACCCCCCCCCTCTTGGTAGAAATACTCTCCAAGTATTGTTATAATGCCCAAATACCTTAGCCCATATACCTTGTAGTACTTTCCAAAGTTACCTCTATACGTAGAGCAGGAAATACTATTATACTTTCCTTTAGCCACTAAACGAAACCCTAAGGAAAACCTTCATAGTCGGTTGAAGTGTTAAGTAGAAGTTGCGTAGAACTTCTAAGGGTTGTTCGGGCTGGTTGGAGGCGCGGAGTAGGAGCTTAACGTTGCTCGGGGCGACATTAAACTTGGATAATTTTGGGCTCATCGAGGTAAATACTCTTTGTCCTTCTATTGTAATTGGAAATTACATCTTTGTAGTAGTATAGAAAGCGAATATAAGATTCATAGAAGAGATTTGAGCGTAATAGAAGGATATTCTGAGAATAGACTTGAATCGAAATCACATCGGAAGAATTAAGAAGAAGATTAAAGCGTACTTACATGAATTTGTATTCTGATGGTGATAACCTTTATTGGTTGAATGTTCTGCGAGTAGCATGTGCTACTTGGAAGGTGGACAAGGCTAGCCGGGTTATAGCCGTGGAGTGTTTTGCTTATAGTCGATAATCGTCGCGAGGTATGTGATTCTTCCTATACTATTGAGCATGATATTTTACAAGAATATATATATAGTAAGGTAGACGTACGTGTTATACCCCGTATTTCCAGA
Organism: Przewalskia tangutica; assembly: GCA_029844215.1. Lineage (NCBI taxonomy): Eukaryota > Viridiplantae > Streptophyta > Magnoliopsida > Solanales > Solanaceae > Przewalskia > Przewalskia tangutica. The sequence goes on along the minus strand of CM056737.1, from coordinate 46,007,718 downwards.
GTATGTACGTATGGGCGTACGTAGAAAGTTTGAGCCTTAAAGTTAGGCAAGTTTCGAAATTTTTGTGCACAACCCCCGTATAGAATCGTTTTTCGCCGAAACGTTTTACAGAACTTGCGAAGGGAAAATTCCGGCTATGTCGTTTTGTATTTTTGCGGATTTTTCCGAGCGACGGAACATTTTTGGGCCAACGAGAGGGTGACACTTGTCACCCTCAAGTGACGGTTTGGGTAGGCAAAAGGGGGACGTCTCTCCCCTTGTTTTGTGCCTTATTTTGGCCTTGTTTTGTGCCTTGTTTTGTGCCATGTTTTGTGGAGTAGGGGTTAGGGTGCACTTGGCTTGATCTCGGCCTTACACTTGCCTTGCACATGGCTTGATCTTGTCCATTGGTTGGCCCTTGGCTTCCCTATAAATACCCCTCCCTTTGTTGAAGACTTCATCATCCAAAATGTGTTCTAAGTCTTGCAATCCTTCCCTCTCCTCTTGTTGCTCGTCTAGCCTTCCTCCCACTTTTCGTAAGGCTTTGGCGAGAGGGTACCCTCCCACCTTAGTAGTGTTGGTAGAGTACCCACTTGCCTTGTTGTTCTCATAAAGTACCCCCTTGGTAGAAAGTATTCTCCTAGTATTGTTATAATGCCCAAAATACCTAGCCAGTATACCTTGTAGTATTCCAAAAGTTACCTCTATCGTAGAGCCGGAAATACTACCTTTTGTCCTTTTAGTCTCAAACCGAAACCTAAGGAAATCTTCATAGTTGGTTGAAGTATTTAAGTAGAAGTTGGTTAGAACTTCTAAGGGTTGTTTGGAGCGGATTGGGCGCCTGAGTAGGAGCTAAACCTTGCTCAGGATCGACTTTTATAACTTGGATAATTTTGGGCTTATCGAGGTAAATATTCTTGTCCCCTTGTTGTAATTGGAAATTACATGTGGTAGGATTATATAGTTGAAGTATACTATATATAGATCTGAACATAGCTTTGCGGCAATGTCTTTTGACTTAAGCCTGAATTTAAAGAAGAGAACTGAACTGTAATTACATAGGACTGTATTACAGTAGACTTGTGTGGTATTACTGTGTAGTAGAATTGTATACGTCCGGTTAGACGTATAACCCCCCCCCCCCTGGTTGGCTTGGTAGCCGGCCTCGATAAAGGAGGAGATTTACGCTGTTGCGGGGGGGGGGGTGGTGGGAGATGCTGCCGAATTTTCTGTAGAATATGGAACCATGCGGTTAGAAGTTAATAGACGTTTGTGGCCTTATAGGTGGAAGTACTACGAGTAGCGTATTCTACTTGAAGAGTGGAAAAGGCTAGCCGGGTTACAGTACTGTGGAGCGTTTTGCTTATTGTCGATACTCGTCGCGAGGTATGTGAACCTCTTCCTATCCTTTCTAGCATGATGCTTTGTAAACTATGTAGTACGGTAGACGTACATGTGTTAAATGAGTTGGTTGGTTTAAAACATAGGGTGTTATAATAGCTTTATGGGAAGTTAGTTATAACGACTCTATGTAGGTAAAAGATTGGTTTATTGATTGTAGAAGTTAAGAGACTTGATCTTGAAAGATAAGAGACTTAACTTGTTTTACTTGGTTATTAACATTTTGGTAAAAGTGTTGTGAAACCTCATTCGCGAGTAATGAGTACTTGGTTTTAAAAAGAATAATGTTTCTTGATTTGGAAATGAGAATAAGTGTCGAGCAAACCACGTGCGCTAATAAAGGAAAGTGTATTGACAAATAACTAATTGTTATTAAAACCAGTAGAAACCTCCATCTGCATAGAAGCTAAGATAAGACAAAATTGTATTACATTTCCTAGATCATGGCTGCTGTGTAAAAGATTGTTGTAAACAAGAATAAACGGCTCACGTATAAGACATATGCTTCTCAGATTGTTTAAAAGAGAATTATATTCTTAAATGATTAAGACTATGAACTCTGGCTGTTCTAAAATAAAGAGACCTGAGTAATTGAAATTAGGCAAACTGGAACTTTAGGGGAAAGAATGTTGTTAAAAAGGAAAGTGTTTTGGGTTTACCTAAAAATGTGAGTCACTCTATTTTTATACTACGGGTATCGGGTGACCTTTATAAAAGGAATGGATCTCTTTAAAAGGAATTTAACGTACGTAGTACTTTAGGGTTAAAACCCGGACTTTGATATAAAATGGAAGTACCTTGAGTTATGTATAACTTGCCTATGCTTGTTGTTGTATAACTTGCCTATGCTTGTTGTTGTGTAACTCGCCTATGCTTGTTGAGATAGCCTTTGTTGTGCAAATGTTGATATCAGGTGACTCATTGAGAAAGAGTGGATCTTTTATAAAAGTCTAGAAGTATGGTAATTTGCTTGAGCTTGTTTGTGATAGCCTGGTTGTGCGGTATATTGTGTTGATATTACATGGACATGTCTACACCGATCTGAGTCAGGGGCATGTGGCCATGCGGCAGGGTTGATTACCCGATATATTGTTATTGTGGTTACATGGACATGTCTACACCGATGCAGAATTCCGGGGGCATGTGGCCATGCGGCGGGGTTGATCACCCAGTATATTGTTGTTGATGTTACATGGACATGTCTACACCGAGGCAGAATTCCGGGGGCGTGTGGCCATGCGGCATTGTTATTATTGTTGCATCATGGGCATGTTTACCGTCTGAGAATTCGGGGCATGCGGCCGTGATGCGAACATGATTGATGTTGTGGGCGTGAGACCCATAGTTATATTGAGTGATGATGTTGAGGGCGTGAGTCCCTGACTTGACTGCTTTTATGTTGTGAACTGTAGTTTTGTTATCATACATGTCTCCTGTTTTCTATATAGACTGTTATGATTTCATTTCTGTAATTTTTGATTTCACATACTTGGTACTGTTATCTTGACCTCCTTGAGGCTGCGTTCATCTGCCATAAGTAGAGGTACACGGTGTTGGTCCTCGCCGTAGGATCACGATTCGGCGTTAGGAAGCTCCGTTCTCCGGAGGCTTATCTTTTGGTATGTTACCACGAGTTGTAGGTTCTTGTACATTCGGGGTATGGCGAAGCCACGTCGTCATGTTGTATAAAACTCTTAAGTGCATGAAATCTTGTTGTGGCGAGTTTGTAAAAAGGATAACTGTTGGGTATTTATGTATATATCACGAAACCATTATTTTAGTTGCTTTGTTTATTTATCATGTCTCTTGATTTATGTTCATGTTTTATTTTCGTGATTTTCTCGATGTTGTATCACTAGGGTGCGGGGTAAGGCACGATCCACGGGCGGGTTGGTCGTGACAAAAGTTGTATCGAGCGATTAATCCTCGGAAAGTGTCTACTGAACCGTGTCTAGTAAGTCTTGATTATCGATGTGTTGTGCACCACATCTATAATCGAGGAGGCTGAGACATTTAGGATTGGTTTCCATTCTTCTCATTACGAGATCGTGCCTTAGAGCCGTGTTGAGTGTGTTGTAAGTTGGACCCTCTGGCGTATCTCGTTTTTACGATTATGCCTCGCGCGCAACCGAGCCGAAGGGCAAAGCGGCGAGAGTGCTGCTAGTGAGATACTGAGAAGTGCGAGCGCGGGCGGTCGATACGAGATTGTGCTTGACGGCGAGTTTTGCGGCCGCCCGGCCCAGCGAGTTTAGAGCCGCGGCGGTGGGCTGCTGAGACCCACGATACTGAGCCTCGGTCCGCGATGCGGAAGCGGAGGAGATGGGTTACAAGAGTTGGCGATTATTGGCGGTCGTGGCGGACATGAGGATAGGCTGGGCCAGCGATTCGATGGCGCCGATGGTTCACCCTAGATCGGATAGTTTGAGGCTACGAGGACTTTACGAGATGTAGCCGCGAGTTCTACGGTCGAGGCACGAGGATGATCCGTGGGAGTTCATCCGGCGATTCTGACGGATCATGAGTGATCAAGGCTTCGGAGACCGAGTCGGTGGTCTTAGGTTCGCATCGGCTGCGTGATACCGCAGTCGACTGGTTTGATTCGTGGGAGCTGTCCCGGGGAGAGAATGCACTTCCAGCCGTTTGGGACGAGTTCTCGGGGGCATTTCTTGCACATTTCTTGCCTCCACAGATGAGGAGGGCTCGGGCCGACAGATTCTTGATGTTGAAGCAGAACGAGCGTACAGTTCGGGAGTACAATGTGGAGTTCGACTCATTGGCTCGGTATTCCCAGTAGTAGGCGATATGGAGGGCCAGTACACCGCTACGTTCTGGGTTAGATGATTACTTGGCGAGGCTTGTTGGTGTAGCTCTTGGTAGGGCATGGACATTGCCGCGTGCGACTTATGCACGGGGTGAAGAGCGGAGAGGTCGGCGGAATGACGATTAGCGAAGAGGGCGAGCAACAGTCCTTTGGTGACTTTCGAGGCGGACCGCCTCGGCCAGAACTAGTTTTGTACCTCGCCCGGTCAGAGTGGTCCTCCACAACCTTGAGGCATCGAGTATTCGGGAGGCGGTCGGGGCTCGAGGTTGAGTTTCGAGGAAGTAGGGGTGTTGGCGGATCTGATCACCCCTACCTCGGTGTGGTCGATGTAGTAGACCGCATTTGGGAGTGTCGTGGTGCGAGGAGCTTGTTATTTTTGCGGCCAGCGGGGGCCATTTGCGGTATCCGGCCAAGGGTATACGGATGTTACGACTCAACCGAGATCAGTGGCTGGTTCATCACCTTCTACAGTTATGCGCCCTGCATGACAAGACCTATGATTAGAGTGACGCGGTGGATACAGGTATATCTTTAACCCTCTAGAGTTTTGAATGCTGATGTGTTTAGTGTTATGTTCGGATAGCTTTGTGCTAAAATGTGATTTAGAAACCTGGTTAGTGTAGAAGGGTAAGCCTGGGGGCATGGTAAGTGTGGACCTTAGACTATTTCACGATTGAGACCTTAGAGGTAAGGTCGTCTTGTGTAAAAGATTTATTTTATGTTTGACCTTTATCAGAGTGCGTAGTATACGTGGAGTTGTTGTGGGGAATTCCTTGGGTTGGGTAAAATGGAAGTGGTAGCTTTCATGACTTGATTAGGTAAGATTGTTCCGGATCGAGGAGCAAGAGTTGGCGCGATTGTGGGTCGGGTTGAGGGCCGTTCGCGGGTCAACCCGCAGCCCGGTTTGTGGTGAGGTCAGTTCGAGGTGGTCCCGCCAGGTGGTAGGGTCACGAGGATGCTAGGCCCGAGTTTAGTTAACCATCGTATGAGTTCGTGGATGCGTTCGACCAGAATCGGTTCGTGAAGGCCGGGAATGGCCTTGGCAGAAAGGTGAAGCTAGTAAGATGACCAAGTTTGGAGGTAGTGACTCCACAGTTTTGGAAACTGAAGCGATGACTGAAGTATGGTACGTACTGGGAGAGTTCATGTGTTCGAGGCACGGCGAGTAAGGAAGGAAGAAGAGCGTGTGTCGTTTCGTGGCCAGGTGTGGCGTTGGCAACTTGTTAGAGGAACTTCATAGATATCCGTCTTGAGAAGGAACATTCGGGACGAATGTTTCTAAGGAGGGGAGAATGTTATACCCCGTATTTCCAGAGTATGTACGTATGGGCGTACGTAGAAAGTTTGAGCCTTAAAGTTAGGCAAGTTTCGAAATTTTTGTGTACAACCCCCGTATAGAATCGTTTTTCGCCGAAACGTTTTACAGAACTTGCGAAGGGAAAATTTCGGCTATGTCGTTTTGTATTTTTGCGGATTTTTCCGAGCGACGGAACATTTTTGGGCCAACGAGAGGGTGACACTTGTCACCCTCAAGTGACGGTTTGGGTAGGCAAAAGGGGGACGTCTCTCCCCTTGTTTTGTTCCTTATTTTGGCCTTGTTTTGTGCCTTGTTTTGTGCCATGTTTTGTGGAGTAGGGGTTAGGGTGCACTTGGCTTGATCTCGGCCTTACGCTTGCCTTGCACATGGCTTGATCTTGTCCATTGGTTGGCCCTTGGCTTCCCTATAAATACCCCTCCCTTTGTTGAAGACTTCATCATCCAAAATGTGTTCTAAGTCTTGCAATCCTTCCCCTCTCCTCTTGTTGCTCTCGTCCTAGCCTTCCCCCTCCCCCTTTTCGTAAGGCTTTGGCCGAGAGGGGTACCCTCCCCCCCTTAGTAGTGTTGGCCTAGGGGTACACCCCCCCTTGCCTTGTTGTTCTCATAAAGTACCCCCCCCCCCTTGGTAGAAAGTATTCTCCTAGTATTGTTATAATGCCCAAAATACCCTAGCCGTATACCTTGTAGTATTCCAAAAGTTACCTCTATCATGAGAGCAGAAATACTACCTTTTGTCATTTTAGTCTCAAACCGAAACCCTAAGGAAATCTTCATAGTTGGTTGAAGTATTTAAGTAGAAGTTGGTTAGAACTTCTAAGGGTTGTTTGGAGCGGATTGGAGCGCACGGAGTAGGAGCTAAACCTTGCTCAGGATCGACTTTTATAACTTGGATAATTTTGGGCTTATCGAGGTAAATATTCTTGTCCCCTTGTTGTAATTGGAAATTACATGTGGTAGGATTATATAGTTGAAGTAAGTAATATATAGATCTGAACATAGCTTTGCGGCAATGTCTTTTGACTTAAGCCTGAATTTAAAGAAGAGAACTGAACTGTAATTACATAGGACTGTATTACAGTAGACTTGTGTGGTATTACTGTGTAGTAGAATTATATACGTCTGGTTAGACGTATAACCCCCCCCCCCTGGTTGGCTTGGTAGCCGGCCTCGATAAAGGAGGAGATTTACGCTGTTGCGGGGGGGGGGGGAAGATGCTGCCGAATTTTCTGTAGAATATGGAACCATGCGGTTAGAAGTTAATAGACGTTTGTGGCCTTATAGGTGGAAGTACTACGAGTAGCGTATTCTACTTGAAGAGTGGAAAAGGCTAGCGGGTTCTGATCTTGTGGGCGTTTTGCTTATTGTCGATACTCGTCGCGAGGTATGTGAACCTCTTCCTATCCTTTCTAGCATGATGCTTTGTAAACTATGTAGTACGGTAGACGTACATGTGTAATGAGTTGGTTGGTTTAAAACATAGGGTGTTATAATAGCTTTATGGGAAGTTAGTTATAACGACTCTATGTAGGTAAGATTGGTTTATTGATTGTAGAAGTTAGAGACTTGATCTTGAAAGATAAGAGACTTAACTTGTTTTACTTGGTTATTAACATTTTGGTAAAAGTGTTGTGAAACCTCATTCACGAGTAATGAGTACTTGGTTTTAAAAAGAATAATGTTTTACTGATTTCGGAAATGAGAATAAGTGTCGAGCAAACCACGTAGCTAATAAAGGAAAGTGTATTGACAAATAACTAATTGTTATTAAAACCAGTAGAAACCTCCATCTGCATAGAAGCTAAGATAAGACAAAATTGTATTACATTTCCTAGATCATGTTTCTTTGTAAAAGATTGTTGTAAACAAGAATAAGCGGCTCACGTATAAGACATATGCTTCTCAGTTGTTTAAAGAGAATTATATTCTTAAATGATTAAGACTATGAACTACTGGCTTGTTCTAAAATAAAGAGACTGAGTAATTGAAATTAGGCAAGCTGGAACTTTAGGGAAATAATGTTGTTAAAAGGGAAGTGTTTTGGGTTTACCTAAAAATGTGAGTCACTCTATTTTTATACTACGGGTATCGGGTGACCTTTATAAAAGGAATGGATCTCTTTAAAAGGAATTTAACGTACGTAGTACTTTAGGGTTAAAACCCGGACTTTGATATAAAATGGAAGTACCTTGAGTTATGTATAACTTGCATATGCTTGTTGTTGTATAACTTGCCTATGCTTGTTGTTGTGTAACTCGCCTATGCTTGTTGAGATAGCCTTTGTTGTGCAAATGTTGATATCAGGTGACTCATTGAGAAAGAGTGGATCTTTTATAAAAGTCTAGAAGTATGGTAATTTGCTTGAGCTTGTTTGTGATAGCCTGGTTGTGCGGTATATTGTGTTGATATTACATGAACATGTCTACACCGTCTGGTCAGGGGCATGTGGCCGTGCGGGGTTGATTACCCGATATATTGTTATTGTGGTTACATGGACATGTCTACACCGATGTAGAATTCCGGGGGCATGTGGCCATGCGGCGGGGTTGATCACCCAGTATATTGTTGTTGATGTTACATGGACATGTCTACACCGAGGCAGAATTCCGGGGGCGTGTGGCCATGCGGCATTGTTATTATTGTTGCATCATGGGCATGTTTACCGTCACGATTAGGGCATGCGGCCATGATGCGAACATGATTGATGTTGTGGGCGTGAGATCCATAGTTATATTGAGTGATGATGTTGAGGGCGTGAGTCCCTGACTTGACTGCTTTTATGTTGTGAACTGTAGTTTTGTTATCATACATGTCTCCTATTTTCTATATAGACTGTTATGATTTCATTCTGAAATTTTTGATTTCACATACTTGGTACTGTTATCTTGACCTCCTTGAAGTGCGTTCATCTGCGGTAGAGGTACACGATGTTAGTCCTCGCCGTAGGATCACGATTCGGCGTTAGGAAGCTCCGTTCTCGGAGGCTTATCTTTTGGTATGTTACCACTGAGTTGTAGGTTCTTGTACATTGGGGTATGGCGGGCCACTGTCGTCATGTTGTATAAAACTCTTAAGTGCAGTAATGCTGTTGTGGCGAGTTTGTAAAAAGTATAACTGTTCGGGTATTTATGTATATATACTGAAGACAACTGTTTTGGTTGGCCTGTTTATTTATCATGTCTCTTGATTTATGTTCATGTTTTTATTTTCCGCTGATTTTCTCTGATGTTGTATCACTAGGGTGCGGGGTAAGGCACGATCACGGGCAGGTTGGTCGTGACGATGCGTGTAACAATGTCTTTTGACTTAAGCACGAATAATAAGAATCGGAAGTATTTTAAAAGAATATATATATAGTGCGGTAGGCGTCGTGTGTTAAGCGAATGTAGTGTTCTGGCAATGTCTTTTGACTTAAGCCTGAATAATAAAGAATCTTGAAGTATTTCAAAATATTAAGAAACCTTTTTGAAAGAAGAGTAATACTTGGTTTTGAAAACATAAGAGTTATACTAGCTTTATGGGAAGTTAGGTATAACGTCTTAAGAGAGATAAAGAGAATGGTTTACTGATTTTTAGAAGTTAAGAGACTTGATCTTAAAGGATAAGAGACTTGACTTGAATGAATTAATATGAATTTTGTGTGAAACCTCATTCGTGAGTAATGAGTACTTGGTTTTTAAAAGAAGAAATGTTTTACTGATTTCGGAAATCAGAATGAGTATCGACAAACCACTGCAGCGTTAATAAAGGAAAATGTATTGAAAAATGAAGTATTATTAAAACCAGTAGAAACCTCCATCTGCATAGAAACTAAGATGAGACAAAATGATATTACATTTCCTAGATCATGGCTGCTTAATAAGATTGTTTATAAACAAGAATAAACTGCTCACACCTATGGAATATGTTACTCAATTGTTTTAAAGAGATTAAGACATTGAACTATGAAACTTTTCTAAATAAAGAGACTTGAGTAATTGAAATTTGGCAAACTGGAACTTTAGGGAAAAGAAAGGCATTGTTTTAAATTGGTTTAAAACATAAAGTGTTATAACAGTTTTATGGGAAGTTAGTTATAACGACTTTATGAAAACAAAAGAAGGGTTTTATCATTGGTTTTAATGTGGTAACTTGACTTTAAAAAGAGAAGTGTTTTGGTCTAAAAAGGAGGCATGGTATTGCCTTAATTTGGTTTTAAAAAGGAAAGTATGGAAGTTGTTTTGGTTTACTTAAAAAGATGTAAGTCACTCTATTTTTATACTAAGGGTATCGGGTGACTTTTATAAAAGGAATGGATCTCTTTAAAAGAAATTTAACGTACGTAGTACTTTAGGGTTAAAACCCGGACTTTGATATAAAATGGAAGTACCTTGAGTTGTGTATAACTTGCCTATACTTGTTGTTGTATAACTTGCCTATGCTTGTTGTTGTGTAACTCGCCTATGCTTGTTGTGATAGCCTTTGTTGTGCAAGAATTGTGTTTCTATACTCTGGCGTCTCTCGATGGAGGTCGGTTGACTTGTTGAGAGCTTACTTGGGCGTCTGCAGCGTGTGGAAGATTCCGCAGGTATGCTTCTATTATTATTGTTACATGGGCATGCGCCGTCACGCATTCGGGGCATGTGGCCATGCGGCGGGGTTGATTACGATATATGGTGATTATTGTTACATGGCGTGCGCCGTCGTCTGAAATTCTGGGGCATGTGGCCGTGCGGCGGGGTTGACCACCGGTATATTGTTGTTGATGTTACATGGACATATGCGCCGTCTGAAATCCGGGCATGTGGCCATGCGACATTATTATTATTGTTGCATCATGGACATGTCTGCACCGATGCAGAATTCCGGGGGCATGCGGCCATGATGCCAACATGATTGATGTTGTGGGCGTGAGACCCATAGTTATATATTGAGTGATGACTTTGAGGGCGTGAGTCACGACTTAGCGCTTTTATGTTGCGTACTGTATTTTGGTTATCATACATGTCTCCTGCTTTATATAGACTGTTATGATTTAACTGCAGTATTTTTAGTTTCACATACTTGGTACCTGTTGTACTAACCTCCTTCGGGGGGCTGCGTTCATGCCGTAGGTAGGAGTACACCGGTAGTTGATCCTCGCTCATAGGATCACAGTTCAGCGTATTGGGAAGCTCCGTTTCTCCTGAGGCTTATTCTTCGGTATGTGTTCCCTGAGTTGTAGGTTCTTGTACATTCAGGGGTATGGCGGGGCCTGTCCGTCATGGTTGTTGTAAATCTTAGAGTGCATGTCTTTGTTGTGGCGGGGTTGTAAAAAGGATTAAAGCATTCGGTTTTTATGTATTTATATCTGAGAAGGCAAGCATTTTAGTTGCTTTGTTTATATATAATATCTTTTGCTTCATGTCTTGTTTTTATGTTCCGCTGATTTTCTCTGATGTATGACTACTTGGGTGCCCGGGTAAGGCACCAGTCACGGGCCCAGGTTCGGGTCGTGACAAGTTTAAGCCTTAAAGTTAGGCAAGGTTCGAATTTTGTTCACAACCCCCGATTAGAGTCGTTTTTCGACGAAACGTTTTACAAAGCTTGCGAGGGGAAAAATACGGCTATGTCATTTATAATTTTTGCGGATTTTTCCGAGAGACGAAATATTTTGGACCAACGGGACTTGTCACCCTCAAGTGGGCGTGCTAGTGGCCGAGAGTGGGGCGGTTTTTGGCCATGTTTTGTGCCTTGTTTGGTGCCTTGTTTTGTGCCTTGTTTTGTGGAGTAGGGATAGGGGGCACTTGGGCAAATCTTGGCCCTCTACTTGCCCCCCACAGGGCTTGATCTTGGCAAGTGAACTCCCTATAAATACCCCCCCCCCCCCTTTGAAGACTTCTTCATCCATTCCAAAAATCTCCAAGTCTTGAAATCCTCCCTCCCTTCTTGTTGGTTTCGTCACCCCCTCCTGAGGCCTTGGCCAGTACACCCTCTAGTGGTGTGGCCGAGCGGTACCTCCCCCCCCTCTTGGTAGAAATACTCTCCAAGTATTGTTACTATACCCAAAATACCTTAGCCTTATACCTTGTAGTATTCCAAAAGTTACCTCTATACGTAGAGCCCGGAAATACTACCTTATGTCCTTTTTGTCTCAAACCGAAACCCTAAGGAAAAATCTTCATAGTCGGTTGAAGTGTTGAGTAGAAGCTGCGTAGAACTTCTAAGGGTTGTTTTGAGCGGGTTGGAGCGCCCGGAGTAGGAGCTAAACGTTGCTCAGGATCGACATTTTAAACTTGGATAATTATGGGCTTATCGAGGTAAATATCTTGTCTCCCTATTGTAATTGAGTTTACATGCTATATAAGTATAAGTTGTATACAAGGAAGGTATATAAGAAGGGTAGTGAACTGTACTTACAAAGGACTGTATTTACAGTAGACTGGTGAAGTTTGGCGGGTAGGGAAGTGCTGCCCAATTTTCCGTAGAAACTTGTATCTAGATGTCACGACCCGAACCCGGGCCCGTGACTGGTGCCTTACCCCGGGCACCCAAGTAGACATACATCAGAGTAATCAGCGGAACATAAAACAAGACATGATATAATCTGAAATGTGAAACAGTAATCTGAGAAAACTTGCCTTTCGGCATATGTATATATAAAAAAAACTCAAATCCGAACAGTTACATCCCTTTCTTTTTACAACTCTGCCCACAACAGTACTACAGACCTCTAAGAATGATATGACAACAATGGCGGGACAGGGCCCTGCCATACCCCTGAATGTAAGTACCTACAACGACAGGGGACTATACCACTGATAAGCCTCCGGAGAAACGGAGCTTCCCAAACGCTGAACTGTGACCCTATGAGCGGGGATCAACACTGGTGTACCTCTACCTGCGGCATGAACGCAGCCGGCGAGGTCGATAACAGTATCAAGTATGAAATGGCAAAATATCAGAAATGAAATCATAGTAGTCTATATAAAACAAAAGACATGTATGATAACCAAACTACAGTTCACAATAAATAAGCAGTCATGTCAAGTCAGGGTCTCACGCCCATAACATCAATCATGCCCGTGGAATACCTTCCTCACTGCCGGCAGTCTATGATATAAAAGCACCAAGGAATACACATGAACACCAGGTCCCACCTGTGTCATCATAAAACCGTACGGGGTAAGTACGAAGGCATAGCCGACTACTAACACCCACAGTACTAACAAGGTCATAACTGTATCATGAGATCTGTCTAGACCGTCACATGATCAAAGCTGGCCACACGCCCGCAGTATCAAATGTGCGCGTCTAGCCCTGGAACTTCCCGCAGCTCCGCATAGGCCAACCTCATAGGCCCGCATGAGGTATTCCTCGCATCGAGGGTAGCTACTCCCCGACATCCGCCTGGACTCGCAGTCCGCATGGCCACATAGACCGCATGACCATAAAGGCCGCACACTAACCTGGAACTCTCGTAGCTCCGCATAGGTCCCCGGGACCCGCATGAGGTATCCTCGAATCATAGTCACACAGATCGCTGAGTATTACCCGCGTCGGAGGCGACTTAACCTCCGGGATCAAGTCAAGGTGAGTGGTACAATACCAACATAACGACTGATCGTTAAACAACTTAAGCGCAATCGAGGGAAACCCCTTTACACAATCATCACAAGATACTAACACATGTAGCATCCTAGCATGAGTACTATCAAATCAACAAGAAAGTATTACAAGATTATCACAAACCAACACAATCAAGTTATTCACACAAGGTACTTTCTACTATATGATTAACAAGGTCGGGTTTTTATCCCCAAAGTACTTCATACATTAACTCTTTTAAAAGATCCGTTTCTTTCACAAAAGTCACATAATATTCGTAGTATAAAATAGAGTGACTATCCTTTTAAGTAAACCCAAACACTTCCTTTTGTAAAATCAAGTAACCACATTATTTTCCAAACGTTCAAGTTTGCCTAATTTTAAATGCTCAAGTTTCTCATTTTCGAAAGGTTTCGTAGTTCATAGTTTTAATCACTTAATGATGTAATTCTCCTTTAAAACAATTTGAGAAACATATACCTTATATGTGAGTAGGTTATTCTTGTTTATAACAATCTTATAACAGCAGCCATGATCTAGGAAATGTAATATCATTTTGTCTCATCTTAGCTTCTATGCAGATGGAGGTTTCTACTGGTTTTATTAATACTTGATTAGTCAATACATTTCCCTTTATTAGCGCTGCTGTGGTCTGTTCGATACTTATTCCGAAATCAGTAAAACATTATTCCTTTGAAAAATCAAGTACTCATTACTCACGAATGAGGTTTCACACTTTTTAACAAAATTCAATTAAGTCAACTCTCTTATCTTTTAAGATCAAGTCTCTTAACTTCTTAAATCAGTAAACCATTCTTTTACTTCTCTTAAGCCGTTATACCTAACTTCCCATAAAGCTAGTATAACTCTTAAGTTTTTAAAACCAAGTATTACTCTTTTGTTAAAAAAATTCAGTATTCTTTTGAAATATTTCAAGATTATTCAGGCTTAAGTCAAAAGACATTGCCGTAATTATTATTCAGGCTTAAGTCAAAGGACATTGCCGTAATTATTATTCAGTTAACACACGTACGTCTACCGTACTATATATACTTTAAAATATCATGCTCAAGAGTATAGGAAGAATCACATACCTCGCGACGATTATCGACTATTAGCAAAACGCTCCAAAGTACTGTAGTCCGGCTAGCCTTTTCCACCCTCCGAGTAGAATACGCTACTCGCAGTACTTCAACCTATAACGGTTATACAAGTCTATCAAAGTCTAGACTACTCGGTAGAATAAATTTAGATACAAGATTCTACGGAAAATTGGGCAGCACTTCCTTAGCCGTCAAACTTCACAAGTCTACTATAAATACAGTCCTATGTAAGTACAGTTCAATTCCCTTATTATATACCTTCCTGGTATATAACTTATACTTAATTCTTATACTTCAATAGTATATACTCAATTACAAAAGGGAGACAAGATATTTACCTCGATAAGCCCAAAATTATCCAAGTTTAAATGTCGATCCTGAGCAACGCTTAGCTTCTACTCTGGGCGCTCCAATCCGCTCCAAACAACCCTTAGAAGTTCTACGCAACTTCTACTTAATACTTCAACCGGCTATGAAGATTTCCTTAGGGTTTCGGTTTGAGACAAAAAAGACATAAGGTAGTATTTCCGGGCTCTACGTATAGAGGTATCTTTGGAATACTACAAGGTATAAGGCTAAGGTATTTGGTATAGTAACAATACTTGGAGAGTATTTCTACCAAGAGGGGGGGGGGTATTTTCACGAGAACAACACCACAAGGAGGGGGGGTAGGTTTCGGCCAAAGGCCACTAGGAAGGGGGGAAGGGTTTCGGCCAAAGGCCTTTCTCAAAGGGGGAGGGGGACTCTTGGACGAGAGCCTCAACTAAAGGGGAATGGGATTTTCAAGACTTGGAAGTCATTTGAGGGATGAAGAAGTCTTCAAGTTTAGGGGGGGGGGTATTTATAGGGAAACCGATGGACAAGATCAAGCCAAGTGGGGGCAAGGTGGAGGGCCAAGATGTGCCCAAGTGCACCCTAACCAACTCCACAAAACACTCCACAAACAATGGCCCATGCTTTAGGCCCCAAAACCCTCCCAATCGTCCAAGGCAAAATCCCCCATTGCCATCCATTTGAGGGTGACAAGTGTCACCCTCTCGTTGGCCCAAAAATGTTCCGTCTCTCGGAAAAATCCGCAAAAATTATAAATGACATAGCCGGAATTTTCCCGTCGCAAGTTTTGTAAAACGTTTCGTCGGAAAACCCTTCGTTTTGTGAGTTGTGCACAAATTTCGCCCAAAGTGCCTAACTTAAGGCTAAACTTTTTGTACGTACGCCCCTACGTACATACTCTGGAAATACGGGGTATAACATTCTCCCCTCCTTAGAAACATTCGTCCCGAATGTTCCTTCTTAGTCTCAAAACAAACATGCGCCAGTATAGTCTTCACTGCTATACTTACGAAAACAATCATGCCACCTGGCCACAATACAACACGCGCAAATACTTACATCCAAGTCCACGAGGAATCACCTCCATCATCTACAAAAACTCCCACCCAGGGGCTAAAAGATACCCCCTTCGCACCTTATCTTTACAAACGAAAATGATTACTTCTATTCTCTTACTCGTCGTACCCTTCTCGTACACTCAAACTCTTCCTCATAACTTACCCCCTTTTCGCTACTGCTTCAGTTTCCAAAATCTCGGGGTTACTATCTCCAACCGATCATCATTAACTGGGAACACTCTGGATGGATCTCCTGATACTTTCCCGAACATAACAACACGAAAGACTGGACGCACTGCCTCCCACGTTTGGACGGCAATGCCAACTATAGGCAACCTGGCCTATCCTCCAAAGGATCTGAAAACGCTCTGGCTAAGTTTCCTCTGTTTTCCAAAACTCGTCACACCCTAACCACATTGCTGAAATAGGTATGAACCAACAATCTGAACCTTGCCAACCTCGAACCAATCGACCGGCAACTTACACTTCCGCCCCTACAAGGCTTCATAAGGCGACATCCGAACACTAAAATGGTAGCTATAAAACACTCCCTCAACAGGAGACAACAATCCTCACAGCTACCCCTGAAATCCCACACTGGCCCGAGGGCGAATGCGATTCTGAGACTCACCTGAGTTCCTAACCCTGCCTGGTAAAACCTCCTAGAAAAAAAAACAGCCGTAACCTGGGCTCCACTGTCTGCCATAAGGTGAAGGTAGGCACCTCGTGCAGCCTTACAACCTTCCTGATATAAACATCTCGCATAACTTACTACCGAGTACACGGTTTGACTAAAAGATAAGATGGGCTGACCTCATCGGCCCGACTACTGGTCGAATGCATCCACGAACTCGTACGCTGGTTAACTAAACTGGGGCCTAACATCCCCATGACCCTACCACCTGGCGGGACCACCCCGAACTGACCCCACCACCAAACAGGCTACGGGTTGACCCGCGGCATGGCCTCAACCCGACCCACTTTCGCGCAAAACACTTGCTCCCCGATCCGGAACAATCTCACTAATCAAGTTACGAAAACCTAGCGGTCTTCTTAGCTCAACTACCCTCCTTCATTTCACACTACTCAGGGTCTTATTACACAAGTATACCTCACGTACACTATGCACTCCGACAAGGATCAAACATAAAAATAATTCTTTTACTCGAGATGGCCTTACCTCTAAGGTCTCCACGTATAAAACTGTCACGACCCGAACCGGGGCCCGTGACTGGTGCCTTACCCCGGGCACCCTCGTGATACAACATCAGAGAGAATCAGCGGAAATAAAAACATAAACATGAAACAAGAGACATGATAAATAAATGAGCCAACCAAAATTGCCTTACGTATATATTCATAAAACCCGACAGTTATCCTTTTTACAAACTCGCCCACAACAAGCATTACATGCACTTAAGAAGTGACAATAACTATGACGGACAGGCCCCGCCATACCCCCGAATGTACAAGAACCTCTGCACTGTGGTAACATACCAAAAGATAAGCCTCCGAGAAACGGCTTCCCAATACGTTGAATCGTGATCCATGAGCGAGGATCCACAACCGATGTACTCTACCTGCGGCATGAACGCAGCCCCAAGGAGAGTCGCATAACAGTACCAAGTATGTGAAATCGAAAATATCGTAAATGAAATCATAACGATGCTATATAAAGCAGGAGACATGTATGATAACCAAACTACATTTCATAACATAAAAGCGATGTCAAGTCGTGACTCACGCCTCAAAGTCATCCTCATGCGTGGAACTCATTCCTCACCGGTAGTCTAGGTACAAACCATGTGATACGTATAACATGTCTCGGCCCATCTCATGGACCCAGTATAGAAACGTGTGAAATACATTTCCGGTTCATCTCATGAACTCGGTAGTCGGATGGAATACATTCCCGGTCCATCCCATGGACGCGGTAGTCGAGTGAAATACATTCCTGTTCATCCTACGAACGCGTAGTGAGTGAAATACATTCCTGCTCATCCCATGAACGTGGTAGTCAGTGAAATACATTCGGTTCATCCTATGAACCTAGTCGAGTAAAATACAAGATTTGCACAACAAAGCTATCACACGCAAACATAGGCAAGTTACACACAACTTAAGGTACTATCATTTTATGCCAAAATCCCGGTTCTGACCCTAAAGTATTACATACATTAACTCTTTTAAAAAGATACGTTTCTTTCACAAAAGTCACACAATGTTCGTAGTATAAAATAGAGTGACTATCTTTTAAGTAAACCAAAACACTTCCCTTGTAAAATCAAGTAACACATTATTTTCCAAACGTTCAAGTTTGCCTAATTTCAAATGCTCAAGTTTCTCATTTTCGAAAGGTTTCGGAGTTCATAGTTTTAATCACTTAAGAATATAATTCTCCTTTAAAACAAATTTGAGAAACATATGCCTTATGTGTGAGTAGGTTGTTCTTGTCTATTACAATCTTATAAAAGCAGCCATGATCTAGGAAATGTAATATCATTTTGTCTCATCTTAGCTTCTATGCAGATGGAGGTTTCTACTGGTTTTAATAACAATTAGTCAATACATTTCCTTTATTAACGCTGCAATGGTTTGTTCGATACTTAATCTCATTTCCGAAATCAAAAACATTATTCTTTTAAAACCAACTACTCATTACTCACGAATTAGGTTTTACAACATTTTAACAAAATTCATAACAAGTCAAACTAAGTCAAGTCTCTTATCTTTCAAGATCAAGTCTCTTAACTTTCAAAATCAAGTCGTGTATAAGTCAAGTCTCTTATCTTTCAAGATCAAGTCTCTTAACTTTCAAAATCAAGTTGTGTATAAGTCAAGTCTCTTATCTTTCTACAATCAATAAACCATTCCTTTACCTACATAAAGTCGTTATAACTAACTTCCCATAAAGCTATTATAACACCCTATGTTTTAAACCAACCAAATCACTTAGCACATGTACGTCTACCGTACTACATAGTTCACAACAATCATGCTAGAAAAGATAGGAAGAGGTTCACATACCGCGACGATTATTGACAAATAGCAAAACGCTCCAAGTACTTCAACCCGCCGGCTACTCCTTAAGCCAAGTAGATCACGCCAAACGTAGTACTCCACTCCTAAAATGGTCATAGTACTTCTATCAAACCTTTCTTACCATTGAAGACTTATACCAATAAAAAGCCCTCTAATTCTACGGAAAATTCGACAGCACTTCCCCCGTTTTTACTCACTTTTCCAACTTTCTCCAAGGCCCGAATAGCCGTAATATATATACCATATATATATATAAGGCGTAATAATTAAACAACATAAAGAAGGGGATTACACACCCAAACGGTAACGCGGTTTACTATCACGCCTCCATAATAACAACAAGTAAAAGAAGGGGATTACGCGCCCAAACGGTAACGCGGTTTACTATCACGCCTTCATAACAATACAATAATTAAAAAGGGGATCACACGCCCAAACGGAACGCGATTGAACAATCTTTCCCTTAACAGAAATGTAAATACAGTCCAAAGTAAATACAGTCCAAATTAAATACAGTCCAAAGTAAATACAGTCCAAAGTAAATACAGTCCTTAAGTTGGGGTCCTTGGCCAACTTTGTCCATTTTACTTATCCAATTACTTCATTAGTCATCCAACTTATATTCCATCTTAATATAAGTTATAGTTACTTTGTTAATTACTTCTTCACAAGTAAGATACGTTTTTACCATTTTAATGGCAAACGACCAATCCTTTCTTTTAACAAGTTAACAAGATCCAACTTTTCCAAACTTTACTCCATATTTTATATACTCCATAATATACTTATAATATATGTATAATGACCAATTCACAAAGAGGTTAAGGTTTACTACCTCAAATTGCCCAAAATTATCCAAGAACTTAATGTCGCTCCAAGCAAGTCTTAGCTCCAAATATTTCCGTTCCAATCCGCTACAAGCAACCCATGAAGCTCCTAACCAACTTCTCTTCAAGAACTAACTCCAAAAAGTGAAGAACACTTATGGTTTCCAACTAGTAAGTTTCGGCCAAGTCATGAACAATAGGTTAGGTGTGTGAAATCTTTTCCAACTCTTGGTACACAATCTTCCTAACACCTTAGGGAAGAACACTTGAGAGTTTAAGAATTGTTGGACAAATTTAGGTCAAGAAATGGGCTCAAAACGAGAGCAAGGTCAAGGAGAAGGAGGGAATTTCTTGTCCTGAAATGGTTAAGTGTGGAAGTTTTCATCAACTAAGGGTGCATATATAGGACAACCAAGGGCTAGGATGAAGGCAAGTGTGTGGTTGAGATTGGGGACAAGTGTGTGTGGGTCCCACAAGCCACTTGTCCACACAAAATATCTAGCAAGACTTGGCCACTTGTCCACATAAATATCTAGCAAGACAAGGCCACTTGTCTTGCCACTTGTTAGCAAATTTCGGCCATGAGGCCACCTAGGGGGTGACACGTGTCGCCTCCTACTGCCCAAAATCTTTCATCTTCCGAAAATATCCATAAAGGCAAAAATCTAGAAAACAAAGTGGGCACCACAAAACCGTAAATTTCTCCGAGGGCCCCACGTAACCAATTCCGGAAATAAAATTCCATAATTCTAATATAATTCAAGAAGCCCAAATACCAAACTGGGAATCCAATTCCCATCAACGAACCTTTTTCCTTCACAAAACCCTAAACTTTTCCACGAAAAATCACATCTTTTTTCTTTCCAAAATTTCACGTATTCTCGCACGCATATCCTCACCTATATACCCGGAACTACGGGTATAACATTCTTCCTTAGAAACATTCGTCCGAATGTTCCTTCTAAATCTCCAAACGCATTTGCGCTTGCAGATAGTCTTCACTACTATACTTACAAACCGATCATGCCACCAATGGCCTGAATATAACATGTGCGCAAAACTCAAATCCAAGCCAACGAGGAATCATTTCTAATCTCACAACAGCTCCCACTAGCTTCAATTTACTCTAAGGCCATTCCCGGCCTTCACGATCCGATTCGTCGAACGATCCACGAACCCGCACGATGGTTACCTAAACTCGGCCTAGCACCTCGTGACCTACCACCGCGGGACCACCTCGAACCGACCCACCCCAAACCGGCCGCGGGTTGACACGCAACCTTGCCTCAACCCGACCCATTTGCGCGCCAAACTCTTGTTCCCGATCCTAACAATCTCACTAATCAAGTTACGCAAACCTAGGGTCTTCTTATCATAACTATCCTTATATAATTCACACCACTCGGGACTTATCACACAATTTTTTTACCCTCGTATACTATGCACTCCGACAAAGGTCAATCGTAAACAAATCTTTTACTCAAGACACTCGCATCTAAGGTCTCCACTTATAATATTCTAAGGTTCACACCTTCCATGACCCCAAACTTACCTCTTCAACTAGTCATGTTCTCTAAGTTATACTTAACACAATGCTATCCGCATAGCACACAATAATAAGATCATCATATCGCGCAAAACAAAACTCTAGAGGTTAAGGATATACCGTATCTACCGCTTCACTTAATCATAGCTCACTGCAGGCGCATAATCAGAAGGCGATGAACCTCGCCATCGATCCGGTAAGGTCGCGCTACGCCGCCGCATTCTCCTATAAGCACATTCTTCGTCACATGGCCCCGACGGCCGCAGTGAAACAAGCACCGAAAAAGACGACATTCCCGACGACGCCGCCACATCGCGCACACCGAGGGGACATGAATCCTGCCGCTAGAACTCACGATATCCGCGGAACCGAAGCCCGAGCCCACGACCAGCTCGAATACCCCGAACGCCCCAAGATCGCGAGGACCACTCAGATCGCGAAGGTGCATAACTAGCTCGCCACCGGCGGTCCGCCGCAAGTTACCAAAGGACCTCACTGCTCGCCTTCTTCACGATCCCGGCCATTCCGCCGACCTCTCCGTGCCTCACATCCAAGTGCATGAGTCGCACGCGGCAATGTCCATGCCCGGTGAAGAGCTACACCAACAAGCTCGCCAAGTAATCATCGAGCCCGTGACGTAGCGGTGCACTCGTCCTCCATATCGGTCACTAAGGCGGGACATACCGAGCCAACGAGTCAAACTCCACGTTGTACTCCCTAACCGTGACGCCCGGCCCGCTTTAACGCCAAAAATCTGTACCCGAGCCCTCTCATTTGCGAGGCAAGAAATGTGCAAGAAATGCCTGAGAACTCGCCCAAATCTGGGAGCGCATGTTCCTCGGACGCTTCCCATGAATCAAACCACGATCGCAGATCACGCGGTGATGCGAACCCAATACCACCGACTCGCCTCGAGACTCGATCACTCATGATCCGTCAGAGTCGCTTGATAAATTCTCGAGGGTCATCCTCGCCTCGATCCATGTAACGGCAAGTGCTGACTCGTAAAGTCCCGTAGTCTCAAATCCGTTGCTCGGGGTGAACTACGGTGCTACTGGATCGAACTGCCAGATTCAACTTTCTCATATTCGCCACGACTCGCCAGAATCGCCATCTCCTTGCACTTATCTCATCTCGCTCCAGCCGCGGATCGAGGCTCGTGTATCAGAGTCTCGCAGACCGCTGCGGGCTAAATCTGCCGGCCGGGCGCGCGAAACTCGCCGGAAGCACTATCTCGTGTAACGATCGGGCCTTCGCCTCAGAACCCTCCGTGCTCTACTCACGCCTCCTCGCCGCTTTGCCCTTCGGGCCCCGATTGCTCATGCGGAGGCATAATCGCACATAAGAATACGCGGAGGAGTCCAACTTATAACACAACTCTAAGGCACGATCTCGAGTGAGAAGAATAGAAACTAATCCTAAATGTCCTCGGCCTCCTCGACATAGACGTGCACAACACACCGATAATCAAGACTCTACTAGTGGTTCAGAGACACTTTCCGAGGACTAATCGCTCTAATACCACTTTTGTCACGACCAACCGGCCCGTGGATCGTGCCTTACCGGGCACCCTCGTGATACAACATCGAGAGAATCACAAATAAAAACATAAACATGAAACAAGAGACATGATAAATAAACAGCCAACCAAAATTTGCCGCTTCAGATATATTCATAAAACCCGAACAGCTTATCCTTTTTACAAACTCGCCTACAACAAAGATTACATGCACTTCTAAGAAGTGACAATAACTATGACGGACAGGCTCCGCCATACCTCGAATGTACAAGAACCTGCACTGTGGTAACATACCAAAAGATAAGCCTCCGAGAAACGGCTTCCTAATACGCCGACCAGGATCCATGAGCGAGGATCCACAACCGATGTACTTCTACCGCGCATGAACGCAAACCCCCAAGGAGGTCAAGATAACAGTACCAAGTATGTGAAATCAAAATATCAGAATGAAATCATAATGGCTATATAAAATGCGAGACATGTATGATAACCAAACTACATTTCATAACATAAAAGCCATGTCAAGTCGTGACTCACGCCATCAAAGTCATCCTCATGCCCGTGGAACTCCTTCCTCACCGCCAGAGTCTAGGTACAAACCATGTGATACGTATAACATGTCTCGCCCATCTCATGGACCCAAAGATAGAAACGCAGAAATACATTCTGCTCATCTCATGAACTCGGTAGTGGATGGAATACATTCGGCCCATCCATGGACGCGTAGTCGAGTGAAATACATTCCTGCTCATCCCATGAACGCCAGTCGAGTGAAATACATTCCTGCTCATCCTATGAACGCGGTAGTCGAGTGAAATACATTCTGCTCATCCTACGAACCAGAGTCGAGTAAAATACAGTAAAGCACAACAAAGCTATCACACGCAAACATAGGCAAGTTACACACAACTTAAGGTACTATCATTTTATGCCAAAATCCCGGTTCTGACCCTAAAGTATTACATACATTAACTCTTTTAAAAAGATACGTTTCTTTCACAAAAGTCACACAATGTTCGTAGTATAAAATAGAGTGACTATCTTTTAAGTAAACCAAAACACTTCCCTTGTAAAATCAAGTAACACATTATTTTCCAAACGTTCAAGTTTGCCTAATTTCAAATGCTCAAGTTTCTCATTTTCAAAGGTTTCAGAGTTCATAGTTTTAATCACTTAAGAATATAATTCTCCTTTAAAACAAATTTGAGAAACATATGCCTTATGTGTGAGTAGGTTGTTCTTGTCTATTACAATCTTATAAAAGCATCCATGATCTAGGAAATGTAATATCATTTTGTCTCATCTTAGCTTCTATGCAGATGGAGGTTTCTACTGGTTTTAATAACAATTAGTCAATACATTTCCTTTATTAACGCTGCAATGGTTTGTTCGATACTTAATCTCATTTCCGAAATCAGTAAAACATTATTCTTTTAAAACCAACTACTCATTACTCGCGAATGAGGTTTTTACAACATTTTAACAAAATTCATAACAAGTCAAACTAAGTCAAGTCTCTTATCTTTCAAGATCAAGTCTCTTAACTTTCAAAATCAAGTCGTGTATAAGTCAAGTCTCTTATCTTTCAAAATCAAGTTGTGTATAAGTCAAGTCTCTTATCTTTCTACAATCAATAAACCATTCTTTTACCTACATAAAGTCGTTATAACTAACTTCCCATAAAGCTATTATAACACCCTATGTTTTAAACCAACCAAATCACTTAGCACACGCACGCCTACCGCATTACATAGTTCACAACAATCATGCTAGAAAAGATAGGAAGAGGTTCACATACCTAGCGACGATTATCGACAAATAGCAAAACGCCCAAGTACTTCAACCCGTCGGCTACTCCTAAGCCAAGTAGATCACGCCACACGTAGTACTCCACTCCTAAAATGGTCATAGTACTCCTATCAAACCTTTCTTACCATTGAAGACTTATACCAATAAAAAGCCCTCTAATTCTACGGAAAATTCAAAGACTTCCCCGCTTTTACTCACTTTTCCATCTTTCTCCAAGGTCCGAATAGCCGTAATATATATACCATATATATATATAAGGCGTAATAATTAAACAACATAAAGAAGGATTACACACCCAAACGGTAACGCGTTTACTATCACGCCCATAATAACAACAAGTAAAAGAAGGGATTAAGCTACCAAACGGTAACGCGTTTACTATCACGCCTTCATAACAATACAATAATTAAAAAGGATCACACGCCCAAACGAACGCGATTGAACAATCTTCCCTAATGTAAATGTAAATATAGTCCAAAGTAAATACAACAAAGTAAATCATCGCCCAAAGTAAATACAATCCAAAGTAAATACAAATCCTTAAGTTGGGGTCCTTGGCCAACTTTGTCCATTTTACTTATCCAATTACTTCATTAGTCATCCAACTTATATTCCATCTTAATATAAGTTATAGTTACTTTGTTAATTACTTCTTCACAAGTAAGATACGCTTACCATTTTAATGGCAAACGCCAATCCTTTCTTTTAACAAGTTAACAAGATCCAACTTTTCCAAACTTTACTCCATATTTTATATACTCCATAATATACTTATAATATATGTATAATGACCAATTCACAAAGAGGTTAAGGTTTACTACCTCAAATAGCCCAAAATTATCCAAGAACTTAATGTCGCTCCAAGCAAGTCTTAGCTCCAAATCTTTCCGCTCCAATCCGCTACAAGCAACCCATGAAGCTCCTAACCAACTTCTCTTCAAGAACCAACTCCAAAAAGTGAAGAACACTTAGGGTTTCCAACTAGTAAGTTTCGCCAAGGCATGAACAATAGGTTGTGGTGTGAAATCTTTTCCAACTCTTCGTACACAATCTTCCTAACACCTTAGGGAAGAACACTTGAGAGTTTAAGAATTGTTGGACAAATTTAGGTTAAGAAATGGGCTAAAAACGAGCAAGGTCAAGGAGAAGGGAGGGAATTTCTTGTCTCAAATGGTTAAGTGTGGAAGTTTTCATCAACTAAGTGCATATATAGGACAACCAAGGGCTAGGATGAAGGCAAGTGTGTGGTTGAGATTGGGGACAAGTGTGTGGGTCCCACAAGCCACTTGTCCACACAAAATATCTAGCAAGACTTGGCCACTTGTCCACACAAAATATCTAGCAAGACAAGTGCCACTATTTCGCCACTGTTAGCAAATTTCGCCACGAGGCCACCTGGGGGTGACACGTGTCGCCTCCTACTGGCCCAAAATATTTCATCTTCCAAAATATCCATAAAGGCAAAAATCTCAAAACAAAGTGGCCCCACAAAATCAGAATTTCTCCCGTGGCCCCACGTGACCAATTCCTAAATAAAATTCCATAATTCTAATATAATTCAAGAAGCCCAAATACCAAACTGGGAATCCAATTCCCATCAACGAACCTTTTCCTTCACAAAACCCAAAACTTTTCCGAAAAATCACATCTTTCTTTCTTTCCAAAATTTCACAGATTCTCGCACGCATATCCTCACCTATATACCTGAACTACGGTATAACAAAACTCTAAGGCTCCCACTTTCTCTATCCCCCAATCTTACCCGGTTAACTAACCATGATTTCTAAACACAATTTACACAATGTTATCTGAACATAACACTTAAGGTATACTCATCTTATCACACACACAAATCTCTGTAGGTTAAGGATATACCTATATCTACCGCTTCACTTCTCTCGCTGCTCTAATCAATCCTCGCCTGTAGGCGCATAGCTAGGGAAGATGATGAACTGGTCACTGATCATGAAGGCTGAGTCCTCCTACTAGGACATCCTTTCGACACATGGCCCTGACGGCCGCAGGTAAAACAAGTACCAACTAAAAGACGACATTCTCCGATGACGCTCGCACATTGTGAACACTTGGGAAAATCAATCCGGCCGGGCGGAACCTACGTAGCCGTGGAACCTAAGCTCGAGCTCGACCAACTCCGCTTATCCCCAACGCCCCGAACTCCGTGTAGGACCACTCGACCGCGGACGCGTGCATATCTAATCTGGCGATGAGGTGGTTCGCCAAAGTTACCAAAGCGACCTTCCGATCCGCCCTCTTCGCCGCCTGGTTAACCCGCCGATCTCCACGTTTCGCCTGCTGTGCATAAGCCCGCATACGTGCCATGCTCAAGCCTAATCAAGAATTACTCCCGCACGACCTCTTAGATATTTATCAAGACTCGCAGACATCGGTATACTCTCGTAGCCAAATCCATAGCTAGTAACAGGTCGCCTCTTTGCAATCTATATTCTCCGCTCTCGGCCGTGGAACCAAGGTTCATATATCATGGTCGCAGAGGCACCGCTGTCGCTGCTAAACTCACTGGGCCGCGACGAGCGTAACTCCCCGAATGAAACACCAACTCAAAGTGATGGTTGGGCCTGTGCCCTCGTAACCCTCTCGGTTTCTACTCGCAGCCTCCTCACGCTTTGCCCTCCCGGGCTGGTTGCCTTACGCGAGGCATAACGGTAAGGAAAGAAATATGTTAGAGGTCCAACTTTAACACAAATTTCTAAGGCACGATCTCAGAGTGAGAAGAATGGAAACCAATCCTAAATATCCTATAGCCTCGACATTATGGTGCGCACAACATACCGATAATCAAGACTCTCATCGATACACTGTAGACACTTTTCGAGGATTAATCGCTTGATACCACTTTTGTCACGACCGAACCTGCGTGATCGTGCCTTACCCCGCACCCAAATAGACATACATCGAGTAATCACGAACATAAAACAAGACATGATATAATCAAATGTGAAACGATGTCTGAGAAAACTTGTCTTTCGCATATGTATATATAAAAACTCAAATCCGAATTACATCCTTTCTTTTTACAACTCGCCACAACAAGCATTACGCACTCTGAGAATGATATGACAACAATGGCGGGACAGGTTCCCGCCATACCCTGAATGTAAGTACCTACAACGACAGGGATTATACCATCGATAAGCCTCCGAGAAACGGAGCTTCCCAAACGCTGAATCAGTGACCCTACGGGGATCAACATCGTGTACTCTACCGCGCAGATGAACGCACTCAAGGAGGTCGATAACAGTACCAAGTATGTGAAATCGAAATATCAGAAATGAAATTATAGTAGTCTTTATAAACAGAGACATGTATGATAACCAAACTACGTTCACAATAAATAAGCAAATATGTCAAGTCGTGGACTCACGCCAAAGTCATCACTAAATATCACTATGGGTCTCACGCCCATAACATCAATCATGCCCGTGGAATACCTTCCTCATCGCCATTTGCATGATATAAAAGCACCAAGGAATACACATGAACACTGTGTCCCACTGTGTCATCATAAAACCGCGGGGGTAAGTACAAGGCATAGCCGACTACTAACACCCACAAGACTAACAAGGTCATAATCAGATCATGAGATCTGCCTAGACCGTCACAAGATAAAAGCCGCCACACGCCCGCAGATCAAATGCGCGCTTCAGCCTCGAACTTCCCGCACTCCGCATAGGCCAACCTCATAGGCCCGCATGAGGTATTCTCGACGAGGGTAGCTACTCCCCATCCGGCGGGACTCGCATCCGCATGGCCACATAGACCGCATGACCATAAAGGCCGCACACTAACTGGAACTCGTAGCTCGCATAGGTCCCCGACCCGCATGAGGTATCCTCGAATCATAGTCACACATCGCTCGAGTATTACCCCCGCGTCGGAGGGCGCAACCTCCGGGATCAAGTCAAGGTGAGTGGTACAATACCAACATAACGGCTGATCGTTAAACAACTTAAGCACAATCGAGGGAAACCCCTTTACACAATCATCACAAGATACTAACACACGTAGCATCCTAGCATGAGTACTATCAAATCAACAAGAAAGTATTACAAGATTATCACAAACCAACACAATCAAGTTATTCACAGAAGGTACTTTCTACTATATGATTAACAAGATCGGGTTTTTATCCCCAAAGTACTTCATACATTAACTCTTTTAAAAGATCCGTTTCTTTCACAAAAGTCACACAATATTCGTAGTATAAAATAGAGTGACTATCCTTTTAAGTAAACCCAAACACTTCCTTTTGTAAAATCAAGTAACCACATTATTTTTCGAACGTTCAAGTGTGCCTAATTTCAAATGCCAAGTTTCTCATTTTCAAAGGTTTCAGAGTTCATAGTTTTAATCACTTAATGATGTAATTCTCCTTTAAAACAATTTGAGAAACATATACCTTATATGTGAGTAGGTTATTCTTGTTTATAACAATCTTATAACAAAGACCATGATCTAGAAATGTAATATCATTTTGTCTCATCTTAGCTTCTATGCAGATGGAGGTTTCATCGGTTTTATTAATACTTGATTAGTCAATACATTTCCCTTTATTAGCGTCATGGTCTGCTCGATACTTATTCGATTTCCAAATCAAGAAACATTATTCCTTTTAAAAACCAAGTACTCATTACTCACGAATGAGGTTTCACACTTTTTAACAAAATTCAATTAAGTCAAGTCTCTTATCTTTTAAGATCAAGTCTCTTAACTTCTTAAATCAGTAAACCATTCTTTTACTTCTCTTAAGTCGTTATACCTAACTTCTCATAAAGCTAGTATAACTCTTAAGCTTTTAAAACCAAGTATTACTCTTCTGTTAAAAAAATTCAGTATTCTTTTGAAATATTTCAAGATTATTCAGGCTTAAGTCAAAAGACATTGCCGTAATTATTATTCAGGCTTAAGTCAAAAGATATTGCCGTAATTATTATTCAGTTAACACACGTACGTCTACCGTACTATATATACTTTAAAATATCATGCTCAAGAGTATAGGAAGAATCACATACCTCGCGACGATTATCGACTATTAGCAAAACGCTCCAAAGTAATCAGAGTCCGGCTAGCCTTTTCCACCCTCCGAGTAGAATACGCTACTCGCAGTACTTCAACCTATAACGGTTATACAAGTCTATCAAAGTCTAGACTACTCGGTAGAATAAATTTAGATACAAGATTCTACGGAAAATCAAAAGACTTCCTTACCCACAAACTTCACAAGTCTATCAGAATACAAATCCTATGTAAGTATTTCAATTCCCTTCTTATATACCTTCCTGGTATATAACTTATACTTAATTCTTATACTTCAATAGTATATACTCAATTACAAAAGGGAGACAAGATATTTACCTCGATAAGCCCAAAATTATCCAAGTTTAAATGTCGATCCTGAGCAACGCTTAGCTCCTACTCTGGGCGCTCCAATCCGCTCCAAACAACCCTTAGAAGTTCTACGCAACTTCTACTTAATACTTCAACCGGCTATGAAGATTTTCTTAGGGTTTCGGTTTGAGACAAAAAGGACATAAGGTAGTATTTCCGGGCTCTACGTATAGAGGTATCTTTGGAATACTACAAGGTATAAGGCTAAGGTATTTGGTATAGTAACAATACTTGGAGAGTATTTATACCAAGAGGGGGGTATTTTCACGAACAACACCACGAGGGGGTAGGTTTCGCCAAAGGCCACTAGGAAGGGGAAGGGTTTCGCCAAAGGCCTTTCTCAAAGGGAGGACTCTTGGGCGAGCCTCAACTAAAGGGGAGAGGGATTTTCAAGACTTGGAAGTCATTTGAGGGATGAAGAAGTCTTCAAGTTTAGGGGGGGGGGTATTTATAGGGAAACCGATGGACAAGATCAAGCCAAGTGGGGGCAAGGTGGAGGGCCAAGATGTGCCCAAGTGCACCCTAACCTACTCCACAAAACACTCCACAAACAATGGCCCATGCTTTAGGCCCAAAACCCTCCCAATCGTCCAAGGCAAAAGCCCCCATTGCCGTCCACTTGAGGGTGACAAGTGTCTAGACGTTGATAGACTTGTATAACCTTTATAGGTTGAAAGTTCTGCAAGTAGCATGTTCTACTTGAAAGGTGGACAAGGCTAGCCGGGTTATAGCCGTGGAGCGTTTTGCTTATAGTCGATAATCGTCGCGAGGTATGTGATTCTTCCTATACTCTTGAGCATGATATTTTAAAATATATATAGTACGGTAGACGTACGTATGTTAACTGAATAATAATTACGGCAATGTCTTTTCACTTAAGCCTGAATAATAATTACGGCAATGTCTTTTGACTTAAGCCTGAATAATCTTGAAGTATTTCAAAGAATCTTGAATCATTTTTAAACGGAAGAGTAATACTTGGTTTTAAAGCTAAGAGTTATACTAGCTTTATGGGAAGTTAGGTATAACGGCAGAGATAAAAAGAATGATTTATTGATTTAAGAAGTTAAGAGACTTGATCTTAAAAGATAAGAGACTTGACTTAATTGAATTTTGTTAAAAAGTGTGAAACCTTATTCGTGAGTAATGAGTACTTGGTTTTTAAAAGGAATAATGTTTCTTGATTTCGAAATCGAATAGTATCGAGCAGATCACGGGCTAATAAAGAAATGTATTGACTAATCAAGTATTATTAAAACCAAGAGAAACCATCCGCATGTGTAAGCTAAGATGAGACAAAATAATATTACATTTCCTAGATCATGGCTGCTTTAATAAGATTGTTATAAACAAGAATAACCTACTCACATATAAGGCATATGTTTCTCAAATTGTTTTAATGGAGAATTATATCATTAAGTGATTAATACTATGAACTACGAAACCTTTTGAAAATGAGAAACTTGAGTAATGAAAATTAGGCAAACTTGAACGTTTGGAAAAGAATGTGGTTACTTGATTCTAAAAAAGGAAGTGTTTGGGTTTACTTAAAAAGATAGTCACTCTATTTTTATACTACGGGTATTGTGTGACTTTTGTGAAAGAAGCGGACCTTTTAAAAGAGTTAATGTATGAAGTACTTTGGGGATAAAAACCCGATCTTGTTAATCATATAGTAGAAAGTACCTTGTGTGAATAACTTGATTGTGTTGGTTTGTGATAATCTTGTAATACTTTCTTGTTGATTTAATAAGTACTCATGCTAGAATGCAACGTGTGTTAGTATCTTGTGATGATTGTGTAAAGGGGTTTCCCTCGATTGCGCTTAAGTTGTTTAACGATCAGCCGTTATGTTGGTATTGTACCACTCACCTTGACTTGATCCCGGAGGTTAAGCTTGTCACGACCCGAACCCGGGCCCGTGACTGGTGTCTTACCCGGGCACCCAAGTAGCCATACATCAGAGTAATCAGCGGAACATAAAGCAAGACATGAAAATATTATGAAGTAAGAAACAGTAATCTGAGAAAACTTGCCTTTCGGCATATATATAAATCAATATAAATCAATTTAAATCGAAATATTTCAAGATTATTCAGGCTTAAGTCAAAAGACATTGCCGTAATCATTATTCAGGCTTAAGTCAAAAGACATTGCCGTAATTATTATTCGCTAACTTACGTCGCCTCACCGATCTATATATACTTTAAAATATCATGCTCAAGAGTATAGGAAGAATCACATACCTCGTGACGATTTATCGACTATTAGCAAAACGCTCCAACGCATCGTAGTCCATTTAGCCTTTTCCACCCTCCGAGTAGAATCTTACTCGCGATGCACTTCAACCTATAACGGTTATACAAGTCTATCTATACCGTATTTCCGGTAATATGCGTGGGGCGTGCGTAGAAAAGTTGGACTTTAAAGTGGCTTGGCGATTTATTTTTGTTCACAACACCCGGTTAGAGTCGTTTTTAAATGAAGCGTTTTATCTGACTTGCGAGAAAATTCGGCTATATCATTATTAATTTTGCGGATTTTCCGAGAGGCGAAATGTTTTGGACCAACGAGAGGGCAACACTTGGCACCCTCTCATTGGTGGGCATGTGGGCGCTTGGACGAAATGGGTGAGTGGAGTAGGTAGGATTTTTGTGATATTTGTGTGGTAGATGGATAAGGTACACACATGGAATCTTGGCCTACACACACAAAGACTTGGCTAGATCTTGGCCATTGGTTGGCCTTTGCTAGACCTATAAATACCCCCTTTTGGAAGACTTATTCATCCTAAAATGTTCTAAGTCTTAGAAATCCTCCTCCCTTGTTGTTGTTCTCTTCCTCCCCCACGAGAGGCCCTGGCCGAGAGCCCCCTCATGGCGAGAGTACCCCGTGGGGCAGGCCGAGGGTATATGTCCCGTAGTTCCGGTATGTATGCGAGGGCGCACGCGTGCGAGTCTGACGAAAGGTGGAAAGGAGGAAAGAGTGATTTTTCCACGGAAAAGTTTCCGGTTTTGTAAAGGAAAAGGTTCGTTAATGGGAATTGGATTCCCAGATTTGGTATTCGGACTTCTGGAATATTAGAGAATTATGGAATTTTATTTTCGGAAATGGTCACGTGGGCCCACGGGTGAAATTTACGGTTTGTGGGAGCCACTTTATTTTCAGATTTTGGCCATTGTGGATATTTTCGAAGATGTTTTATTTTGGGCCATTAGGAGGGTGACACGTGTCACCCCTAGGTGGCTTAGTAGAATGACATTTGGGCCGCAGTCTTGGACAGAGTCGTTTTCGGCTAAACGTTTTACATAACTTGCGAGGAAAATTCGGCTATGTCCTTTCTTATTTTTGGATTTTTCCGAGAGATGAAATGTTTGGACCAACGAGAGGCGACACTTGTCACCTCAAGTTGAGTGGAGTTAGGCCGCCTTGGGCGTTTGAAGGTCAAGTTGGTGAGATATTTTGTGAGGGATTTGTGGAGTAGGGACTAGGGGCACTTGGGCACATCTTGGCCCTACACTTGCATAGCACGGCTAGATCTTGGCCTTGGTTGGCCTTCTTACCCTATAAATGCCCTCCTTTGAAGACTTCTTCATCCCTCAAATCTCTAAGTCTTGAGAACCCCTCTCCTCCTCTTGTTGACTCGTCCAAGATCTCCTCCCCCTTTCATGTGGCCTTGTGGCCGAGCACCCTCTCCCTTCCTAGTAGGCCCTTCTAGAGCACCCCCACTGCAGGGGTGTTCGTCGGGTACCCCCTTGGTTGTGAAATACTCTCAAAGTATTGTTATAATGCCCAAATACCTTAGCCTTATACCTTGTAGTATTCTAAGGTTATATCTATCTGAAAAGCCGGAAATACTATCATACTTCCGTCGGTCCACAAACCGAAACCACAGGAAAATCTCCATGGTTAGTTGTAGTGCTTTGTAGAAGTTGGTTAGAACTTCTAAGGGTTGTTTGGAGCCGGGACCAGCACCGGTGTAGGAGCGAAACATTGCTAAGGATCGACTTTAAACTCGGATAATTATGGGCTTATCGAGGTAATTATCTTGTCCCTATTGTAATTGGATATTACATGTTGTTAGAATATATAGTTGAAGTATACTATATATGAATCAACGTAGTTGTTGGCAATGTCTTTTGACTTAAGCTGAAGAATAAGGAATCGAAGCTGTAATTACATGGATTATTCATGAACTTGTGTAGTATTACGGTATAGTAATTGTACGTTCGGGTTAGATGTATAACCCCTCGTTGGCTTGGTAGCCTCGATAGAGAGGAGATTTCTGCTGTGGCGGGAGAAGTCTGCCGAATTTTATGTAGAATGTTCTACGATGTTAATAAGCGCCTTGTGGCCTTATAGGTTGAAGTGCTACGTGTGGAATGATCCACTTGGCTTAAGGAGTAGCCGATCGTTTGGAGCGTTTTGCTATTAGTCGATACAAATGCGAGGTATGTGAACCTCTTCCTATCTCTCCTAGCATGATATGTGTGAACTATGTAGTGCGGTGAGCGTACGTGTTTGATTGTTGTAAAACATAAAGTGTTATAACGGCTTTATGGGAAGTTGGTTATAATGACTTTATGTGGGTAAGAAAATGGGTTGTGGTTTTGAAAGGTAAGCGATTTGATTATAAGCGACTTGTTATGTGTTAATGAAAGAACTTGAAGTATTTCAAAGGTTTATAAATCATTTTGAAAGAATATGTGTAACGTATTTTTGAAAACTTAAGAGTTATACTAGCTTTATGGGAAGTTAGGTATAACGGCTTAAGAATGTTTTACTTGATTTTGGAAATCGGGATATGTATCGACAAACCAGCTGCTGTTAACAAAAGGAAATGTTTTGAATAATTAAGTATGATTAAAACGGTAGAAACTTCCATCTGCATAGAAGCTAAGATAAGACAAAATGATATTTCTAGATCATGGTCAGTAATAAGATTGTTATAAATAAGAATAACCTACTTACATATAAGGCTTATGTTTCTCAATTGGTTAATAAAAGGATTATATTCTTGAATGAATAAGACTATGAACTACGAAACCTTTTTAAAATAAGAAATCGAACATTTGAAATTAGGCAAACTCGAGCGCTTGGAAAATAATGTTGTTACTTGATTTTACAAAGGTAAGTGTTTTGGTTTACTTAAAAAAACAGTCACTCTATTTTATACTACGGGTATTGTGTGACTTATATGAAAGAAACGGATCTTTTAAAGATTTAATGTATGAAATGCGTTGGGGTTAGATACTCGAACTTGTTAGTAGAAAGTACCTTGTGTGAACAACGATTGTATTGGTTTGTGATAGCCTTGTAATACTTTCTTGTTGATTTGATAAGTAAACATGTTAGGATGCTACTTGTGTTAGTATCTTGTGATTGTTATGTAGGGGTCATTCTTGCTGTGCTTACATTATTAAAAGGTAAGTCCATTATCAAGTATTATATCACCTACCCGTTTGTGTATCACAGGGCTTGCCACCAGTCTTGATGCGTCTATCGGCTATGCGGTCCTTGAGACTATCGCGGGCGCGGTATGCTCGAGTTGGTGATCATTCGGGTGTTTAGCCCGTCACGGGAGATTCTATGCGGTCTCGAGGGACTATCGGTCGCGGAAAGCTATCGAGTGCGGAAGTCGGGGCGGATCTGAGGTTAGGTCGCCCGATCGGGGTATACCTCGGTGGTCTAGGACCGAGATTCGGAGAATACCTTATGCGGGTGCAGTGTGTGACCTATGCGGGCTGCGAGTTCAGAATGAACGCAGCGGTGATCTTGCGGGCGGTGGCGGCCGATCTGTGGTGCGGTCTAGAGAGACCTCGTGTCTGATTTGTGGCATTTGTGGTCTTGGGGGTCTTAGTAGTCGGCTATGCCTTACGTACTTACCCGCATGCGGTCTTATTGTGATGACTTTGAGGGCGTGAGTCCACGACGACATGATTTGTAGTTGTTGTGGCTGTAGTTTGGTTATCATACATGTCTCTGCTTTATATAGACTACTATGATTTGATTCTGATATTACTTCTGATTTCACATACTTGTACATGTTGTCTTGACCTCCTTGGTGCGTTCATCTTGCGAGAAAAGGTACACGATCGATGATCCTCGCTCTTAGGGTCACGATTCGGCATTGGAAGCTCCGTTTCTCGGAAGCTTGTCGATGTGGTATAGTCCTGTCGTTGTAGGTATTTACATTCGAGGGTATGGCGAGCTGTCCGTCATAGTTATTGCAAATCTTAAGTGCAGCAAATGCTGTTGTGGGCGGGTTTGTAAAAGGATTAAAGCTGTTCTCTTTAAAAGATTGTTTATATATGCGAAAGCAAGTTTTCTGATTATTGTTTTATATACATTTGTCTCATGTTATGTTTTATGTTCGTGATTACTCGATGTTGTATCACTAAGGTGCGAGGTAAGGCACGATCCGCAGGTTTGGGCGTGGCAGAGTGGTATCGAGCGATTAATCCTCGGAAAGTGTCTGAGTAGTATCCGGTAGAGTCTTGATTATCGGTGTGTTGTGCACCACGATGTCGAGAGGCTATAGGATATTTAGGATGGTTTCTATTCTTCTCACTCGAGATCGTGCCTTAGCGGTGTTGAAAGTTGGACCCTCGGCGAAATTCTTTCCCTTATCGTTATGCCTCGCGTAGGAGCAACCGGGCCGAGGGCAAGGCGGCCAGGGAGGCTGCGAGTTGAGTTCGGAGGTTCGTGGGCACAGGCCCAATTACCACAGGGCGGTGTTTTGTTAGGGAGTTATGCTCGTCACTAGCCCGTGAGTTTGCTGCATGGCGGCGATTCCTCTGCGGCCATGATATTTGAACCTTGGTTACGATTGGAGCAGAGAATATAGATTGCGCAGAAAGCGACCACTGTTACTAGCTATGGATGTGGCTACGAGGAGAATATCGATGTACCGAGTGTCTTGACTGCTATCACAAGAGGTTGTACAAAGTAATTCTTGACTAAGTGAGCATGGCCTATGAAGCGGGCTTATCAGGTAGAGAGCGTGAGATCGGCGCGTTAACGAGGACATCGAAGGGCGAGCGGCTGATCGCTGGTAACTTCGAGGCAAGTCGCCTCACTTCGGATTAGATTATGCACATCCGCGTCTGCAGAGGTCCCCACGGGATTGATGCGTTCGAGGTATGCGAGTTGGTCAAGACTCGGGGTTTCGATTCAGCGTGTGTGAGCGTCATCGGGGAATGTCGTCTTTTAGATTGATACTTGTTGTACTGTGGCCGTCGAGGCCATATGTCGAATAGGTGACCTAGTAGAAGGATTTTGTCTTGATCACGGTGGTAGTTCGTCACCTTAAACCGCTATCGCCTGCAGGCGGGTTCGATTAGAAACGACATAGGAGTGAAGCGGTAGATGCGGGCATATCCTAAACCTCTAGAATTTTGTTTATGTGATAAGGTGAGTATACCTTAAGTGCTATGTTACGGTAGCGTTATGTTGGTTGTGATTAGAAATCATGGTTGTTTAGCCGAGAGTAAGATGTTGGGGATAGAGAAAGTGAGAGCCTTAGAGTTTCTGCGTAGAGACCTTAGAGGTAAGGCCGTCTCGAGTAAGAGGCGTATGTTGATGTTTGACCATATAGGAGTGCATTGTTGCGTGAGCTATGTTTTGGGATAAGTCACTGAGTGGCGTAAAATGAGAGAGGGTAGTTGAGCTCAGAAGACCGCTAGGTTTAAGTAACGTGATTAGTGAGAGTTTTCGCCGGGAAGCTAGTGTGTTTGCGGCGTTGCGGTCGGGTTGAGGCCACGTTGCGGGTCAACCGCGGCTGTATGGTGGTGGTCGGTTTGTGGTGGTCAGCCTTGTGATAGGGTCATGAGGTGTGTAGGCCCAAATTTAGTTAACCGGTGTCTGAGAGTTCGTGGATGCGTTCGACCGATGGTCGGGCGATGGGGGTAGTGAGGATCGTTGTCTCCGGTTGAAGTGTTTAAGCTACCATTTGGTGATCGGATGTCGCCTTATGAAGCTCAGGGAAGAAATGCAAGTTCTTGATCGATTGGTTCGATGTTAGCAAGGCTCGGTAGTTGGTTCAGTTTGTTCCAAAGTGACGGTGGTTAGGGTGTGACGAGTTTTGAGGACGGAGAACTTAGCCCGAGTTACATTGGGCCTTTTTGAGTTCATGTGAAGAATAGGCGGGTTGCTATAGGTTAGCATTTGTCGTCCGACTTAGGAGGCGACGTCCGTCGCCCGTATTGTTATGTTGAAGTATCGAAGATCCGTCAGTGTTCGGTAATAATGACCACGTTAGGGTGTAACCCCAGAGTTTTGGATCTTTGACGATGCTCGAAATGAGTAAGTTAGTCACGGCGAACGGTGATCGCATGCGATCCGGTACCGTTTGGGGTCGCTGAGAAGGTTAATGCCTCGGGCAAAGTGACAAAAGTAGTATCATTTTGGTGATGTAAGAGGTGTTTCCCGTGGACTTGGAGGTAAGCATTTTTTTGCGATTGTTTTAGGGCGGTATGGCGAGATTGTTCGTAAGTATTGTAGTGAAGACTACTCGGTAGTTGTTTGAGACTTAGAAGGAACATTCGGGACGAATGTTTCTAAGAGGAGAATGTTATACCGTAGTTCCAGGAGTATGTATGCGAGGGCGTGCACGAGAATCACAGTGAAAGGTGGAAAGGAGGAAGAGGTGATTTTCCACGGAAAAGTTTCGGTTTTGTAAGGGAAAAAGGTTCGTTAATGGGGTGGATTCCCAGATTTGGTGTCGGACTTCTGGAATATTAGAGAATTATGGAATTTTATTTTTGGAAATGGTCACGTGGGGCCCGGGTGAAATTCTGGTTTTGTAGGGCCCACTTTATTTTGAGATTTTGGCCATTGTGGATATTTTGGAAGATGTTTTATTTTGGGCCATTAGGAGGTGACACGTGTCACCCCACTAGGTGGCTTCGTAGAATGACATTTAGGCCTGATCTTGCAGATGGAGTCGTTTTCGCGAAGCGTTTTACATAACTTGCGAGGAAAATTAGGCTATGTCCTTTCTTATTTTGCGGATTTTTCCGAGAGATGAAATGTTTTGGACCAAGAGAGGCGACACTTGTCACCTGAGTTGGTGGAGTTAGACGACCACGGGCGTTTGAGGTCAAGTTGGTGAGATATTTGTGAGGATTTGTGGAGTAGGGACTAGGGGCACTTGGGCACATCTTGGCCCTACACTTGCATAACACTTGGCTAGATCTTGGCCCTTGGTTGGCCTTTGCTTACCTATAAATACCCACTCCTTTGAAGACTTCTTGCGTCACTCAAATCTCTAAGTCTTGAGAACCCTCTCTCCACTGCTTGTTGACTCTCGTCGAGCCTCCCTCCCCTTTCATGTGGCCTTGGCCGAGAGCACCTCTCCCTTCCTAGTAGGCCGCCCGGTAGAGCACCCCACTACCTTAGGGTGTTCTCGTGGGGTACCAGCGGTTGTGAAATACTCTCAAAGTATTGTTATAATGCCCAAATACCTTAGCCTTATACCTTGTAGTATTCTAAGGTTATATCTATCTGAAAAGCCCGTAAATACTATCATACTTCCGTCGGTCACAAACCGAAACCCTAAGGAAAATCTCCATAGTTAGTTGGAGTGCTTTGTAGAAGTTGGTTAAACTTCTAAGGGTTGTTTAGACGGGACAGACACCGGTGTAGGGCGAACATTGCTAAGGATCGACTTTAAACTCGGATAATTATGGGCTTATCGAGGTAATTATCTTGTCCCTATTGTAATTGGATATTACATGTTGTTAGAATATATAGTTGAAGTATACTATATATAGAAGTGAGCGTAGTTGTTGGCAATGTCTTTTGACTTAAGCTGAAGAATAAGGAAGGCGAGCGTAATTACATGGAGTGTATTACAGTGGACTTGTAGTATTACGGTATAGTAGAATTGTACCCGTTCGGGTTAGATGTATAACCCCTCGTTGGCTTGGTAGCGGCCTCGATAGAGAGGATATTTCTGTTGTGGCGAGGAGAGTTGCTAATTTTACGTAGAATGTTCTACGATGTTAATAAAGCGCCTTGTGGCCTTATAGGTTGAAGTGCTACGTGTGGAATGATCCACTTGGCTTAGGAGTAGCCCAATTGTTTGGAAGCGTTTTGCTATTAGTCGATACTCGTCGCGAGGTATGTGAACCTCTTCTATCTCTCCATGATATGTGTGAACTATGTAGTACGGTGACGTACGTGTGTTTGATTGTTGTAAAACATAAAGTGTTATAACGGCTTTATGGGAAGTTGGTTATAACGACTTTATGTGGGTAAGAAAAATGGGTTGTGGTTTTGAAATTAGCGATTTGATTATAAGCGACTTGTTATGTGTTAATGAAGAACTTGAAGTATTTGAAAGGTTTATAAATCATTTTGAAAGAATATGTGTAGTAATGCGTATTTTTGAAAACTTAAGAGTTATACTAGCTTTATGGGAAGTTAGGTATAACTTAAGAATGTTTCTTGATTTTGGAAATCGGGATATGTATCGACAAACCAACTGCAGCGTTAACAAAGGAAATGTTTTGAATAATTAAGTATGATTAAAACCGGTGAAACTTCCAATGCATGAAGCCAAGATAAGACAAAATGATATTTCTAGATCATGCGCTTTGTAATAAGATTGTTATAAATAAGAATAACCTACTTACATGTAAGGCTTATGTTTCTCAATTGGTTAATAAAAAGGATTATATTCTTGAATGAATAAGACTATGAACTACGAAACCTTTTTAAAATAAGAAGCGGAACATTTGAAATTAGGCAAACTCGAGCGTTTGGAAAATAATGTTGTTACTTGATTTTACAAAGGTAAGTGTTTTAGTTTACTTAAAAAAAATCCCTCTATTTTATACTACGGGTATTGTGTGACTTATGTGATAGGAACGGATCTTTTAAAGATTTAATGTATGAAATGCGTTGGGGTTAGATACTCGAACTTGTTAGTAGAAGAAAGTACATGTGTGAACAACTTGATTGTATTGGTTTGTGATAGCCTTGTAATACTTTCTTGTTGATTTGATAAGTAAACATGTTAGGATGCTACTTGTGTTAGTATCTTGTGATTATTATGTATGTAGTCATTCATTACTTGTGCTTACATTATTAAAGGTAAGTCCATTTATCTTGTTATTATATCACCTACCCCCTTGTGTATCACAGGGCTTGCCACCCTTGATCGGTCTATCTACGGCTATCACGGTCCTTGAGACTATCGCGGGCGCGGTATGCTCGATTGACGATCATTCGGGTGTTTAGCCGTCGCGGGGATTCCTATGCGGTCTCTGAGGACTATCACGGTCGCTCGAGGGGCTATGCGAGTGCGAAGTCGGGGCGGATCACAGAGGTTAGGCGCCGATGCGGTATACCTCGGTGGTCTAGGACCGTGATTCGAGGAATACCTTAT
The DNA here is from genome assembly GCA_029844215.1 of Przewalskia tangutica. NCBI lineage: Eukaryota > Viridiplantae > Streptophyta > Magnoliopsida > Solanales > Solanaceae > Przewalskia > Przewalskia tangutica. The sequence goes on along the minus strand of CM056737.1, from coordinate 45,966,581 downwards.
GCGGTCCCGTGTGACCTATCGAATGCGAGTTCAGGAATAGACGCGCATCGATCTGCGGGCGATGGCCGCCGATCTGTGGTGCGGTCTAGAGACCTCGTGATCTGATTTGTGGCATTTGTGGTCTGGGTCTTAGTAGTCGGCTATGCTCTTCGTACTTACCGTCACGGTCTTATTGTGATGACTTTGAGCGTGAGTCCACGACTCACATATTGCTTAGTTGTTGTGAATCGTAGTTTGGTTATCATCATGTCTCCTGCTTTATATAGACTACTATGATTTGATTCTGATATTACTTCTGATTTCACATACTTGGTACATGTTGTCTCGACCTCCTTGGCGTTCATCTGCGCGAGAAAAGGTACACGATCGATGATCCCTCGCTCTTGGGTCACAGATTCGGCGTTTAGGAAGCTCGTTTCTCGGAAGCTTGTCGATGGTATAGTCCACTCGTTGTAGGTATTTACATTCGGTATGGCGGAATACATCATAGTTGTTGCAAATCTTAGAGGTCTTTAAATGCTTGTAAATGGTTTGTAAAAAGATTAAAGCTGTTCTCTTTAAAAGATTGTTTATATCTTAGAAAAGTTTTCACAGATTATTGTTTTATATACATTTGTCTCATGTTATGTTTTTATGTTCCATTGATTACTGATGTTGTATCACTAAGGTGCCGAGGTAAGGCACGATCACGGCAGGTTTGGGCGTGACGATACACCTCCACTTGTGGTGTTAGCCGTATAAATACCCCTCTGGGTAGAAATACTCTCCATAGTCTTGTTACTATACCCAAAATACCTTGGCCCTTATACCTTAGTATTCCAAGGTTACACTTATCTGAAAAGCCGGAAATACTATTATACTTCCGTCAATACACAAAACGAAACCCTAAGGAAAATCTCCATAGTTAGTTGGAGTATTAAGTAGAAGTTAGTTAGAACTTCTAAGGGTGGTTTGGAGCGGGTTGGAGCGCACGGAGTTGGAGCTAAACGTTGCTCAGGAGCGACTTTAAACTAGGATAATTTTGGGCTTATCGAGGTAAATATCTTGTCCCCCTTATTGTAATTGGAAAATTACATGTTGTAAGATTATATAGTTGAAGTATACTATATATAGAACTAAACCTAGCTTTGCGGCAATGTCTTTTGACTTAAGCCTGAATATAAAGAAAGAGAACTGAACTGTAATTACATAGAATTGTATTACAGTAATCAAGTTATATACACAAGGTACTTTCTACTATATGATTAACAAGATCGGGTTTTTATCCCCAAAGTACTTCATACATTAACTCTTTAAAAGATACGTTACTTTCACAAAAACCACACAATACCCGTAGTATATGAAAATAGAATGATTATCTTTTGAAGTAAATCAAAACACTTACCCTTGTAAAATCAAGTAGCAACATTATTTTCCAAACGTCCAAGTTTGCCTAATTTCAAATGCTCACGTTTCTTATTTTAGAAAGGTTTCGTAGTTCATAGTCTTATTCATTTAAGAATATAATTCTCTTTTAAACCATCTGAGAAACATAAGCCTTATATGTGAGTAGGATATTCTTGTTTATAACAATCTTATTACAAAGACCATGATCTAGGAAATATCATTTTGTCTCATCTTAGCTTACATACGGATGGAAGTTTCTCTTTGGTTTTAATAATACTTAATCTGTCAAAACATTTCCTTTTATTAACGCTGCGGTGGTTTGTCGATACACATTCGATTTCAAATCGAGAAACATTAAGCCGTTATACCTAACTTCCCATAAAGCTAGTATAACTCTTAAGTTTTCAAAAACCAAGTATTACTCTTCTTTCAAAATGATTCAAAATCTTTGAAATACTTCAAGTTCTTTATTATCACATAACCAGCCAGTTATAGTTCAAATCGATTTACCTTTTAAAACCACAAGTATTTCTTACATACATAAAGTCATTATAACCAACTTCCATAAAGTCGTTATAACACTTTATGATTTAGACCAATCAAATACATTTAACACACGTGTCACTGCATCACATAGTTACACACATATCATGCTAGAAGAGATAGGAAGAGGTTCACATGCCTCATGACGATTATTGACTAATAGCAAAACGCCCAAGTACCTCAAACCGCTACTCCTTAAGCCAAGTAGATCGCGCGCGCCATAGTACTTCCACCTATAAGGCCATAAGGCTTTATTAACATTTAGGTCTCTTCGTAGAACATTCTACGTAAAATTCGCACCTCCTCAAACAGGCGTAAATCTCCTCCTCTATCGGGGCCGGCTACCAAGCCACCCAGAGGGGGGGGTTGTACGTCTAACCCGGACGTGCACAATTCTATCCCCCAGAAAAGCTACACAAGTCTCATGTCTGGTCACTATGTAATTCTGATTCGAAGACTCTTCTTTCAAAAGGTTTCTTATTATGGGCTTAAGTCAAAAGACATTGCCGATAACTACGTTCGATTCTATATATAGTATACTTCAACTATATATTCTAACAACATGTAATTTCCAATTACAATAAATGGACAAGATAATTACCTCGATAAGCCCGTAATTATCCAAGTATAAAGTTGATCCTGGGCAACGTTTAGCTCCAACTCCGCGCGCTCAACGCTCCAAACCACCCTGGAAGTTCTAACCAACTTCTACATACTACTCGCTAACTATGGAGATTTTCCTTGTGGTTTCGGTTTGAGACAAAAGGGACATTTAGGTAGTATTTTGGACTCTACGTATAGAGTATCTTTGGAATACTACAAGGTATACGGCTAAGGTAATTTGGGCATTACAACAATACTTTTGAGAGTATCTCTATACCACAAAAGGGGGTATTATCTGAAAACAACTAGGCTAGGGGTACCATGTGCACCACAAGGAGGGGAGAACTCGACGGGGAGGGGATGGTGTTGGACGAGAACACATATAAGAGAGGGAGGATTTTAACACTTAGAGATTTGTAGAATGGATGAAGAAGTCTTGAAGGGGTATTTATAGGTCAAGCGAGCTGACAATGGCGAAGATCATGCAAGTGCAAGGCAAGTGTAGGGTCAAGATCAAGCCAGTGCACTTATCCATCTACCACCAAAATATCCTACCAACTCCTCGACCAAACAATGGCGGTCGTCCACCCCTTCCTTGAAGTCCTTCCAATGAGAGGGTGACAAGTGTCGCCTCTTGTTGATCCAAAATGTTTCGTCTCTCGGAAAAATCCATAAAAATTAAAAATGACATAGCGGAATTTTCCTACGGTCATGGAAACGTTTAAATCGAAAAGCGACTCTAGCAGGGTGTTGTGCAAAGAATAATTCGTGAAGCCTATTCTCAAGTTCAAATTTTCTCACGTCGTCCCCACGTGCATACTGCGAAAATACGGTATATGGCGTGGCGGTGTGGCGTTGACAACATAGAGGAACTTTATCGTTATCCGTCTTGAGAAGGAACATTGGACGAATGTTTCTAGGAGGAGAATGTTATACCGTATTTCGGAGTATGTGCGTGAGGACGCACGAGAAAATTTAAGCCTTAGGATTGGCAAGAATCGAAATTTATACACAAGTGCCGAAAGAGTCATTTTTCGACGAAGCGTTTTACTAGACTTGCGAGAAGAGAAAAATCGGCTATGTCATTTTTAATTTTTGCGGATTTTTCCGAGAAGGCGAAACATTTTGGACCAACGGATCACATTGGAAGCAATTGGGGCGCAAGATGGGCGATTGGGGTCGAGGAGGTTGGTAGATATTTTGTGCAAATTGATGTAGTAGATGGATAAGGTCACATGGTTAAAATCTATTACTCTTGCCTTACACTTGGATTGATCTTGGCCATTGGTTGGCATTCTTGACCTATAAATACCCTCTAAGTTGAAGACTTTCTTCATCCTCACTTGAGCATTTCTCTAAGTCTCAAACTACTCCTCCTCTTGAGTTTAGTCCGCCACACCCCCTTTTGCAGGCCTGGCCGAGAACACTACCCCCAGCCTAGTTGTTTAGAAATACCCCACTCTTGGTAGAAATACTCTCAGTATTGTTATAATGCCCAAATACCTTAGCCCATATACCTTGTAGTACTTTCCAAAGTTACCTCTATACGTAGAGCAGAAAATACTATTATACTTTCCTTTAGCCACTAATGAAACCCTAAGGAAAACCATGATCGGTTGAAGTGTTAAGTAGAAGTTGCGTAGAACTTCTAAGGGTTGTTCGGTGGTTGGGCCACGGAGTAGAGCTTAACGTTGCTCGGCGAGCGACATTAAACTTGGATAATTTTGGGCTCATCGAGGTAAATACTCTTGGCCTTCTATTGTAATTGGAAATTACATCTGTAGTAGTATAGAAAAGCGAATATAAGATTCATAGAAGAGATTTGAAGCGTAATAGAAGGATATTACGAGAATAGACTTGGTGAAATCACATCGGAAGAATTAAGAAGAAGATTAAAGCGCACTTACATGGACTGTGTTCTGATGGTGATAACCTTTATTGGTTGAATGTTCATTCCCAGAGTAGCATGTGCTACTTGGAAGGTGGACAAGGCTAGCCAGGGTTATAATGATGGAGTGTTTTGCTTATAGTCGATAATCGTCGCGGTATGTGATTCTTCCTATACTTGTGAGCATGATATTTTACAAGAATATATATATAGTAAGGTAGGCGTGCGTGTTATACCGTATTTCGGTATATGCGTATGGCGTGCGTGAAAGTTTGAGCCTTAAAGTTAGGCAAGTTTCGAAATTTTTGTACCTGACCGTATAGAATCGCGAAGCGTTTTCCTGAGAACTTGCGAAGGAAAATTCGGCTATGTCGTTTTGTATTTTTGGATTTTTCCGAAATGAACACTTTTGGTTAGCGAGAGGTGACACTTGTCACCCTCAGTGACGTTTGGGTAGGCAAAAGAGGGACGTCTCTCCTTTTTTGTGCCTTATTTTGGCCTTGTTTTGTGCCTTGTTTTGTGCCATGTTTTGTGGAGTAGGGGTTAGGGTGCACTTGGCTTGATCTCGGCCTTACACTTGCCTTGCACATGGTTTGATCTTGTCCATTGGTTGGCCCTCGCTTCCTATAAATACCCTCCCTGTTGAAGACTTCATCAAAATGTGTTCTAAGTCTTGCAATCCTTCCCCTCCTCTTGTTGCTCTCGTCCTAGCCTTCCTCCCACTTTCGTAAGGCTTTGGCCGAGAGTACTCCCCCTTAGTAGTGTTGGCGAGGTACACCCCTTGCCTTATTGTTCTCATAAAGTACCCCCCCTTGGTAGAAAGTATTCTCCTAGTATTGTTATAATGCCCAAAATACCTAGCCGTATACCTTGTAGTATTCCAAAGTTACCTCTATCACGTAGAGCAGAATACTACCTTTTGTCCTTTTAGTCTCAAACGGAAACCCCAAGAAATCTTCATAGTTGGTTGAAGTATTTAAGTAGAAGTTGGTTAGAACTTCTAAGGGTTGTTTGGAGCGGATTGGAGCGCACGGAGTAGGAGCTAAACCTTGCTCGGGATCGACTTTATAACTTGGATAATTTTGGGCTTATCGAGGTAAATATTCTTGTCCACTTGTTGTAATTGGAAATTACATGTGGTAGGATTATATAGTTGAAGTATACTATATATAGATCTGAACATAGCTGCGGCAATGTCTTTTGACTTAAGCTGAATTTAAAGAAATGACGTAATTACATAGGGTGTATTACGGAGAACTTGTGTGGTATTACTATGTAGTAGAATTATATACGTCCAGGTTAGGCGTATAACCCCGGTTGGCTTGGTGGCGGCCTCGATAAAGGAGGAGATTTACTGGCTTGCGGGGAGATCTTTGCCGAATTTTACGTAGAATATGGAACCATGCGGTTAGAAGTTAATGAGCGTTTGTGGCCTTATAGGTGGAAGTACTACGAGTGGCGTATTCTACTTGAAGAGTGGAAAAGGCTAGCGGATTCTGATCGTGGGCGTTTTGCTTATTATCGATACTCGTCGCGAGGTATGTGAACCTCTTCCTATCCTTTCTAGCATGATGCTTTGTAAACTATGTAGTGCGGTGACGTACATGTGTTAAATGAGTTGGTTGGTTTAAAACATAGGGTGTTATAATAGCTTTATGGGAAGTTAGTTATAACGACTCTATGTAGGTAAAAGAGTTTATTGATTGTAGAAGTTAAGAGACTTGATCTTGAAAGATAAGAGACTTAACTTGTTTTACTTAGTTATTAACATTTTGGTAAAAGTGTTGTGAAACCTCATTCGCGAGTAATGAGTACTTGGTTTTAAAAGAATAATGTTTCTTGATTTGGAAATGAGAATAAGTGTCGAGCAAACCACAATGGTGCTAATAAAGAAAGTGTATTGACAAATAACTAATTGTTATTAAAACCAGTAGAAACCTCCATCTGCATAGAAGCTAAGATAAGACAAAATTGTATTACATTTCTAGATCATGGTTCTTTGTAAAAGATTGTTGTAAACAAGAATAAGCGGCTCACGTATAAGACATATGCTTCTCGATTGTTTAAAGAGAATTATATTCTTAAATGATTAAGACTATGAACTCTGAAACTGTTCTAAAATAAAGAGACACGAGTAATTGAAATTAGGCAATGGAACTTTAGGGAAAGAATGTTGTTAAAAGGAAAGTGTTTTGAGTTTACCTAAAAATGTAGATCTCTATTTTTATACTACGGGTATCGGGTGACCTATATAAAAAGTAATGGATCTCTTTAAAAGGAATTTAACGTACGTAGTACTTTAGGGTTAAAACCCGGACTTTGATATAAAATGGAAGTTCCTTGAGTTATGTATAACTTTATGCTTGTTGTTGTATAACTTGCCTATGCTTGTTGTTGTGTAACTACTTTATGCTTGTTGAGATAGCCTTTGTTGTGCAAATGTTGATGTCAGGTGACTCATTGAAAGAGTGGATCTTTTATAAAAGTCTAGAAGTATAGTAATTTGCTTGAGCTTGTTTGTGATAGCACTGGTTGTGCGGTATATTGTGTTGATATTACATGGACATGTCTACACTGCCGTCACGAGTCGGGCATGTGGCGTGCGGCGGGGTTGATTACAGATATATTGTTATTGTGGTTCATGGACATGTCTGCAGATGTAAATGGGCATGTAGCATGCGGCGAGGTTGATCACCCGATATATTGTTGTTGATGTTACATGGACATGTCTGCGGCGGTCGGGCGTGTGGCGTGCGGCATTGTTATTATTGTTGCATCATGGGCATGTTACCGTCTGCGAATTAAGGCGTGCGGCCGTGATGCGAACATGATTGATGTTGTGGCGTGAGACCCATAGTTATATTGAGTGATGATGTTGAGGCGTGAGTCCACGGCAGCTAACTTTATGTTGTGAGCGTAGTTTTGTTATCATACATGTCTCACCATTTTCTATATGGATTATGATTTCATTTCTGAAATTTTTGATTTCACATACTTGGTTTTGTTGTCGACCTCCTTAGAAGTGCGTTCATCCGCAGTAAGTACACGATGTTAGTCCTCTGCGTAGGATCGCGATTGACGTTAGGAAGCTCAGTTCTCGGAGGCTTATCTTTTGGTATGTTACCGAGTTGTAGGTTCTTGTACATTGGGGTATGGCGGGCCACGTCGTCATGTTGTATAAAACTCTTAAGTGCAGTAATCTTTATTGTGTGCGAGTTTGTAAAAGGATAAGCTATTGGGTATTTATGTATATATCTGAAGGCAAGCTGTTTTAGTTGCTTTGTTTATTTATCATGTCTCTTGATTTATGTTCATGTTTTTATTTTCGATTTTCTCGATGTTGTATCACTAGGGTGCAGGGTAAGGCACGATCACGAGCCGGTTAGTGCGTGACAAAAGTGAGTATCGAGGCGATTAATCCTCGGAAAGTGTCTCTGACCGTGTCTAGTAGAGTCTTGATTATCGATGTGTTGTGCACCACGTCTATAATCGAGGAAGGCTGAGACATTTAGGATTAGTTTCCATTCTTCTCGTTACGAGATCGTGTCTTAGAGTGTGTTGGTGTGTTGTAAGTTGGACCCTGCAGCGTATCGTTTTACGATTATGCCTCAGCGCAAAGCGGCGAGCCGAGAAGGAGCAAAGCGGCGAGAGTCTTGCTAGTGAATCTGAGAGAATGCAGCGCGAGCGTCGATTACAGATTGTGCTTGACGGCGAGTTTTGCGCCGCCCGGCCATGATTTAGAGCGCGCGTGGCTGCTGAGACCAATACGAGCCTCAGGTCCGATGCAGGCGGAGAGATGGGTTACAAGAGTTAGCGATTATTGGCGGTCGTAGCGAACGTGAGATAGAATTTGGGCCTTGATTCGATGGCGCCGATGGTTCACCACAGATCGGATAGTTTGAGGCTACGAGACTTTACGAGATGTAGCCGCGAGTTCTGGTCGAGGCACGAGGATGATCTGCGAGGAGTTCATCCAAGCGATTCTGTGGATCGTGAGTGATCAAGGCTTGGAGACAAGTCGGTGGTCTTAGGTTAGCGTCGGCTGCGTGATACTTGATCGTGGTTTGATTCGTGGGAGCTGTCCGGGTGGAAGAATACACTTCCAAGTTTGGGGCGAGTTCTCGGGGCATTTCTTGCACATTTCTTGCCTCACGGATGAGAGGGCTCGGGTAAACAATTCTTGATGTTGGCGAGCGAGCGTCTGATTCGGGAGTACAATGTGGAGTTCGACTCATTGGCTCAGTATTCCCCACTGTAATGATATGGAGGGCCAGTACAGCTCGTTCTGGGTTAGATGATTACTTGGCGAGCTTGTTGGTGTAGCTCTTGCGGGCATGGGCATTGCCGCATGCGACTTATGCACTTGGGGTGAAGAGCGGAGAGGTCGGCGGAATGGCGAATCGTGAAGGGCGAGCAACAGGTCCTTTGGTGACTTCGGCGGACCGCCTGCGGCCGACTAGTTTTGTACCTCGCCCGGTGCAGTGGTCCTCCATGACCTTGGGGCATCGAGTATTCGGGGGCGGTCGGGCTCGAGTTGAGTTTCGAAGTAGGGTGTTGGTGGTCGATCACCCCTGCCGGTGTGGTCGATGTAGTAGAGCGCATTTGAAGTGTCGTGGTGCCAAGGAGCTTGTTATTTTTGCGGCGGCGAGGCCATTTGCGAAGCTGTCCGAGCAAAGTATACGGATGTTCTGACTCAACGCCGGGATCGATGGTAGTTCATCACCTTCTACGATTATCGCCTGCGTGACAAGACCTATGATTAGAGTGGCGGTGGATCTGGTATATCTTTAACCCTCTAGAGTTTTGAAGGTGATGTGTTTAGTGTTATGTTCGGATAGCTTTGTGCTAAAATGTGATTTAGAAACACGGTTAGTGTAGAAGGGTAAGCACGGGGGCATGGTAAGTGTGGACCTTGGACTATTTCCACGATTGAGACCTTAGAGGTAAGGTCGTCTTGTGTAAAAGATTTATTTTATGTTTGACCTTTATCGAGTCGTAGTATCGTGGAGTTGTTGTGGGAATTCCTTGGGTTGGGTAAAATGGAAGTGGTAGCTTTCGCGGCTTGATTAAATAAGATTGTTCGGATCGAGAAGCGAGTTAGCGCGATTGTGGGTCGGGTTGAGGTCGTTCGCGGTCAACCGCGGCCGGTTTGTGGTGAGTCGATTCGAGGTGGTCGCCGGTGGTAGAGTCACGAGGATGCTAGGCAGTTTAGTTAACCATCGTATGAGTTCGTGGATCGTTAGACGAATCGGTTCGTGAAGGCCGGGAATGGCCTTGGCGGAAAGTGAAGCTAGTAAGATGACCAAGTTTGGAGGTAGTGACTCCACAGTTTTGGAAACTGAAGCGATGACTGAAGTATGGTACGTATACTGGGAGAGTTCAAGTGTTCGAGGGGGGCACGACGAGTAAGGAAGGAAGAGAACGTGTGTCATTTCGTGGCCAAGCTGTGGCGTTGGCAACTTGTTAGAGGAACTTCATAGATATCCGTCTTGAGAAGGAACATTCGGGACGAATGTTTCTAAGGAGGGGAGAATGTTATACCCCGTATTTCGGTATATGCGTATGGGCGTGCGTAGAAAGTTTGAGCCTTAAAGTTAGGCAAGTTTCAAATTTTTGTACAACCCCGTATAGAATCGTTTTTAGAAGCGTTTCTGAGAACTTGAAGGGAAAATTTCGGCTATGTCGTTTTGTATTTTTGCGGATTTTTCCGAGCGGAACATTTTGGGCAACGAGAGGGTGACACTTGTCACCCTCAAGTGACGTTTGGAGTAGGCAAAGGGGGCGTCTCTCCTTGTTTTGTTCCTTATTTTGGCCTTGTTTTGTGCCTTGTTTTGTGCCATGTTTTGTGGAGTAGGGGTTAGGGTGCACTTGGCTTGATCTCGGCCTTACACTTGCCTTGCGTGGCTTGATCTTGTCCATTGGTTGGCCTTGGCTTCCTATAAATACCCTCCCTTTGTTGAAGACTTCATCATCCAAAATGTGTTCTAAGTCTTGCAATCCTTCCCTCTCCTCTTGTTGCTCGCCCCAGCCTTCCCCCTCCATCGTAAGGCTTTGGCGAGAGGGTACCCTCCCATAGTAGTGTTGGCCTGAGGTACACCCCTTGCCTTGTTGTTCTCATAAAGTACCCCTTGGTAGAAAGTATTCTCTAGTATTGTTATAATGCCCAAAATACCTTAGCAGTATACCTTGTAGTATTCCAAAAGTTACTCTATCGTAGAGCCGGAAATACTACCTTTTGTCATTTTAGTCTCAAACCAAACCACTAAGGAAATCTTCATAGTTGGTTGAATTATTTAAGTAGAAGTTGGTTAGAACTTCTAAGGGTTGTTTGGAGCGGATTGAGCGCACGGAGTAGGAGCTAAACCTTGCTCGGGATCGACTTTTATAACTTGGATAATTTTGGGCTTATCGAGGTAAATATTCTTGTCCCTTGTTGTAATTGGAAATTACATGTGGTAGGATTATATAGTTGAATTATACTATATAGATCTGAACATAGCTTTGCGTGATGTCTTTTGACTTAAGCTGAATTTAAAGAGAAAGCTGTAATTACATAGGATATTACGGTAGACTTGTGTGGTATTCTTGTGTAGTAGAATTATATCGTCAGGTTAGATGTATAACCCCCAGTTGGCGTGGCGGCCTCGATAAAGGAGGAGATTTCTGTTGTTGGGAAAGATCTTTTGAATTTTACGTAGAATATGGAACCACGCGGTTAGAAGTTAATGAGCGTTTGTGGCCTTATAGGTGGAAGTACTACGAGTGGCGTATTCTACTTGAAGAGTGGAAAAGGCTAGCCAGATTCTGATCTTGTGGAGCGTTTTGCTTATTGTCGATACTCTCGCGAGGTATGTGAACCTCTTCCTATCCTTTCTAGCATGATGCTTTGTAAACTATGTAGTACGGTGAGCGTACATGTGTAATGAGTTGGTTAGTTTAAAACATGAGGTGTTATAATAGCTTTATGGGAAGTTAGTTATAACGACTCTATGTAGGTAAAAGATTAGTTTATTGATTGTAGAAGTTAAGAGACTTGATCTTGAAAGATAAGAGACTTAACTTGTTTTACTTGGTTATTAACATTTTGGTAAAAGTGTTGTGAAACCTCATTCGCGAGTAATGAGTACTTGGTTTTAAAAGAATAATGTTTCTTGATTTGGAAATGAGAATAAGTGTCGAGCAAACCACAGCAGCGCTAATAAAGGAAAGTGTATTGACAAATAACTAATTGTTATTAAAACCAGTAGAAACCTCCATCTGCATAGAAGCTAAGATAAGACAAAATTGTATTACATTTCCTAGATCATGGTCAGTAAAAGATTGTTGTGAACAAGAATAAGCTACTCACGTATAAGACATATGCTTCTCAGTTGTTAAAAGAGAATTATATTCTTAAATGATTAAGACTATGAACTACGAAACTGTTCTAAAATAAAGAGACCTGAGTAATTGAAATTAGGCAAACTGGAACTTTAGGGGAAATAATGTTGTTAAAAAGGAAAGTGTTTTGGGTTTACCTAAAAATGTGAGTCACTCTATTTTTATACTACTGTATCGTGACCTTTATAAAAGGAATGGATCTCTTTAAAAGGAATTTAACGTCGTAGTACTTTGGAGTTAAAACCCGACTTTGATATAAAATGGAAGTACCTTGAGTTATGTATAACTTGCATATGCTTGTTGTTGTATAACTTGCCTATGCTTGTTGTTGTGTAACTCGCCTATGCTTGTCGAGATAGCCTTTGTTGTGCAAATGTTGATATCAGTGACTCATCGAGAAAGAGTGGATCTTTATAAAAGTCTAGAAGTATGGTAATTTGCTTGAGCTTGTTTGTGATAGCTGGTTATGCGGTATATTGTGTTGATATTACATGAACATGTCTACACCGTCACGGTCGGGGCATGTGGCCGTGCGCGAGTTGATTACGATATATTGTTATTGTGGTTACACGGACACGCCTACACCGATGTAAATTCCGGGGCATGTGGCATGCGGCGGGGTTGATCACCCAAGATATTGTTGTTGATGTTACATGGACATGTCTACACCGGTGCGCAGTCCGGGCGTGTGGCCATGCGGCATTGTTATTATTGTTGCATCATGGGCATGTTTACACCGATGCAGAATTCCGGGGGCATGCGGCCATGATGCGAACATGATTGATGTTGTGGGCGTGAGATCCATAGTTATATTGAGTGATGATGTTGAGGGCGTGAGTCCCTGACTTGACTGCTTTTATGTTGTGAACTGTAGTTTTGTTATCATACATGTCTCCTATTTTCTATATGCATGTTATGATTTCATTCTGAAATTTTTCGATTCACATACTGTACTGTTATCTTGACCTCGGCCGGCGTTCATGCCGCAGTAGAGGTACACCGATGTTAGTCCTCGCCGTAGGATCACGATTCGGCGTTAGAAGCTCGTTCTCCGGAGGCTTATCTTTTGGTATGTTACCACGAGTTGTAGGTTCTTGTACATTCGTGGTATGGCGGCCCACTCTCCGTCATGTTGTATAAAACTCTTAGAGTGCATGTAGTCATTGTGGCGAGTTTGTAAAAGTATAACTGTTCGGGTATTTATGTATATATCAAGACAACATTTTAGTTGGCCTTTATTTATCATGTCTCTTGATTTATGTTCATGTTTTTATTTTCCGATTTTCTCGATGTTGTATCACTAGGGTGCGGTAAGGCACCATCCAGGCCAGGTTGGTCGTGACGATCGTGTGGCAAATGTCTTTTGACTTAAGCTGAATAATAAGAATGGAAGTATTTTAAAAGAATATATATATAGTCGGTGACGACGTGTGTTAAGCGAATGTAGTGTTCTGTGATGTCTTTTGACTTAAGCACAATAATAAAGAATCTTGAAGTATTTCAAAATATTAAGAAACCTTTTGAAAGAAGAGTAATACTTGGTTTTGAAAACATAAGAGTTATACTAGCTTTATGGGAAGTTAGGTATAACGTCTTAAGAGAGATAAAGAGAATGGTTTCTTGATTTTTAGAAGTTAGAGACTTGATCTTAAAGGATAAGAGACTTGACTTGAATGAATTAATATGAATTTTGTGTGAAACCTCGTTCGTGAGTAATGAGTACTTGGTTTTTAAAAGAAGAAATGTTTCTCGATTTGGAAATCGTAATGAGTATCGACAAACCACTGCAGCGTTAATAAAGAAAAATGTATTGAAAAATGAAGTATTATTAAAACCGGTAGAAACCTCCATCTGCATAAACTAAGATGAGACAAAATGATATTACATTTCCTAGATCATGGTCACTTAATAAGATTGTTTATAAACAAGAATAAGCGCTCACACCTATGGCATATGTTACTCAATTGTTTTAAAAGAGATTAAGACATTGAACTATGAAACTTTTCTAAATAAAGAGACTTAGTAATTGAAATTTGCAAACCGAACTTTAGGGAAAAGAAAGGCATTGTTTAAATTGGTTTAAAACATAAAGTGTTATAACAGTTTTATGGGAAGTTAGTTATAACGACTTTATGAAAACAAAAGAAGGGTTTTATCATTGGTTTTAATGTGGTAACTTGACTTTAAAAAGAGAAGTGTTTTGGTCTAAAAAGGAGGCATGGTATTGCCTTAATTTGGTTTTAAAAAGGAAAGTATGGAAGTTGTTTTGGTTTACTTAAAAAGATGTAAGTCACTCTATTTTTATACTAAGGGTATCGGGTGACTTTTATAAAAGGAATGGATCTCTTTAAAAGAAATTTAACGTACGTAGTACTTTAGGGTTAAAACCCGGACTTTGATATAAAATGGAAGTACCTTGAGTTGTGTATGTTACACCCCGTAAATTCTAGAAGATAGATAAGTTGACAACATGTGTTGGACGGATTTTTAGTTTACCTTGGAGTGTTGTACCCCAGTTGTTAAGAATTTCGAGGTGTTTAAAAAGCCTAATGTGTAGCAGTTAAATCTAGATCCAACGCAACAAACCGTTCGTCGATTGGACATCTGAGTCAAAAGTTATGGAAGTTTCGTTTAGTGCGATCAGCCAGCGGCGATTCTTCTGCAGTGCAGCGCCGCCGCGGATCGCAGAACGGCGCCACGATTATCTTGAAGTCACAGGTTAGTGCCATGGCCGAACGCTGGCCGCGGCGTACATCTGAAGATTTATTTTTGAGTAAAATGCCGCTGGCCGTGGCGAAGCGCTAAGCGGGATTTTTGTGCAGAAGTGACGCAAAAGCAGGATATTTCGTTTATAACCTATGGGAGGGTGACAAGTGTCCCTCCCATCCTTTATCGATGAAGTGGTCCTATTTAGGGCCAAGTCTTGGAAGACTTGGCCATTCCATTTCATTTCATTTCAAAACCCTTCCATGGAAACCCTCTCCTTCTCTCTAGTTTTGGAAGAAAACCTAGCTTGAGGAGATTGTTGGGGCGGCAAGAAGAAAAAGTGTGGGTAAACTCGTGAGTAATGGTGGGCGATTTTGACGGAAAGAGGTGGAAGAAAAAGAGGCTTTTGTGGGCTATTCCTTAAGGTAAAAGTTTCCCTTTCTCAAGATTTATGAGCCTAAATTTTTTTATTTTAGTAGTATAGATCCGTGAGCTGAGGTCATTATATTTAGAGTTTGAATAGATTTGTGAGCCTGAGGTCATTATAGTTAAGTTTGTATAGATTTGTGAGCACTGAGGTCATTATAGTTAAGTTGGCTTAGATTTGGATCTTGTAGCCTTGTTGATTTCCTTGTGAAGGTGGCAAGTTAATAGAAACAAAGGAAGTTCGTCAATTTCCGTAGAATGTAGGGGCCTTGTACTTAGTTTACTCTACGTTGAAACTAGAGAGTTTGATAGACGCTTTATGGCCCTTATAGATGAAGTACTACGTGTAGCATATTCTTAAGGGAGATAGTCTTGTGGAGCATTTTGCTTAGTGTCGATAATCGTCGAGGTATGTGATTCTTCCTATCCTCTTGACATGACTATTTGTGAAATATATAGTGCGGTTGACGCGTGTGTTAAAGGAAATTGATTTTCCAAATTGTGTCTTGACTTGTTATGAAGTGTAAAGGGCTTCATTATGTGTAAGAGTAGTAAGTCTTATCAGATTAGTAATGGGCACTCGGTCTTAAGAATGAGTCCTCTTGGTCTCATAAATGTTTATGTGGTAATTGGTTGGTTTAAAACATAAAGGGGTTATAACGGCTTTATGGGAAGTTAGTTATAACAACTTTATGTGAATAAAAGAACGGTTGTTGATTGGTGAAAGTTTTGTAATGTATTCAAAAGTTGTAAAACCTCATTCGTGAGTAATGAGTAATACTTGGTTTTTGAAAACTTAAGAGTTATACTAGCTTTATGGGAAGTTAGGTATAACGGCATAAGAATGTGAAATGGATTTCGAAAGTGGGAACAAGTATCGAACACACCACTGCAGCGCTAATAAAGGAAATGGTTTCGACTAATTGATTATATTAAAACCAGTAGAAACCTCATGCATAGAAACTAAGATAAGACAAAATGATATTACATTCCTAGATCATGGCTGCTTAAATGAGAATCATTGATAACAAGTTCTGACTTTTCTTAAAATTCCAAAGAATGAATTTAATGGATTGCAAAGGATAATGTACTGGATTTTGGAAAAGAGAAGTAACTTGAGTTTGAAAGTATAAATCACTTGTTTTTAAATATCGAACTTTTCTTAAGGGAAAAGTAAATGACTTGGTTTTAAAGGTAGGAATACTTGACCTTAAAGGAGTTAATTACTTGGACTTTTAAAAGGTATACTTGACGTTATGTTAATTGTGTTTGAAGTCGTGTTTTAAACATGAATGTGTGATACTACGTGTGATAGTATCGTATGGTTTCTACGTAAAGAGAGGTCTTTGAAGGTAGGAAAGAATGTAGTATTTTGGGGTTGGAACCCGGTTTGTCGACTTAAACGAAGGTACTTTGAGTTGTGTGTAACTTGCCTGTGCTTGTGGTGATAGTTTTGTTGTTGTGCAAGTGGTTGACTTTGTACTGAGTCTCTCGACGGAGCGGATATCGGGTGGTATGATGGACA
This sequence comes from Przewalskia tangutica, assembly GCA_029844215.1. NCBI lineage: Eukaryota > Viridiplantae > Streptophyta > Magnoliopsida > Solanales > Solanaceae > Przewalskia > Przewalskia tangutica. The sequence continues at coordinate 45,950,124 of CM056737.1, read as the reverse complement.
TATCGACACGTTGGGTAGCCAGCGGGTATGCTTCCACTATATTGATCCTTTGGGACATATCGACCGTTAGGTAGCCCACGGGTATGCTTCTATTAGAGTGTTATCTTGTAAACCGGTTTGGACATCTGACACGTTGGGTAGCCCGAGTATCGTCAGCGATGGTATTATCGGTATTTGTTTGGACATGCGACACGTTAGGTAGCCCACAGTATGCGTCCACGAGTATTATCTGGGCATTTGTTTGGACATCTTGACCGTTGGGTAGCCCACGAGTATCGCGGCAGTGAGTATTATCTTGTTATTGGTTGGGACATCTTGACACGTTGGGTAGCCCGCATTATCGTCCCACCGTGAGTACTATCTTGTTATTGGGTTGGACATCGACACGTTGGGTAGCCAGTATCGTCCACTTTGAGTAATGATCTTTGACGTGAGTCCACGACTTGATGTGATTTGATTTGAGGCTGACAGATATACGTGGTGTCGCGTAGTTTGGTTATCATACATGTCTCTGCTTTCCTTATAGACTATTATGATTTCATTTACTGATATTATTTTACATTTAGCATACTTGCACTGTTGTTATCGACCTTCGCCGAAGTGCGTTCATGCGCGCGAGTTGAGATCGTCGCTTGTTGATCCGCACTTTGGATCATTGTCGGTCTCAGCTCCATTCCTTCTGAGACTTTGTCATTTGAGTACGGTTCCTCAAGTTGTAGAACTTTGTACATTCGTGGTATGGCGAGCCCCCGTCCGTCGAAGATGTTATAAAATTCTTAGAAGTGCATGAATGATGATGCGGGGATTATGGCTGTTCGGTGTTAGTTATTTTGAAAAGGTAACAGATTGGATTGCTTTGTTCCTCTTTTCATTGGTTATCATGTATGAGTTTTAATTTCCGTGATTTTCTCTGATGTTGTTTGACTACTTGGGTGCGGGTAAGGCACCGCATGCCCGGTTTCGGTCGTGTGAAGTGGTATCGAGCGATTAGTCCTCTGAAAGTGTCTATGACCGTGTCTAAGTAAGTCTTGATTATCGATGTTGTGCACCACATCTATAATCGTGAGGTCATGAGACATTTAGAGATTAGTTTTATTCTTCATTCTGAATCGTGCCTTAGAGTGTGTTGTAAGTTGGACCCTCTACGGCGTGTTTCGTTTTACAGTTATGCCTGCGAGGCAACGGGGCCCTGAAGGGGCAAGCGTGAAGGAGGCTGCGAGTAGGCAAAATGGCGTCTCTCTGAGACCACGAAGACTGAGCCTCGATCCCATGCAGGCGAGAGAGAAATGGGTTACAAGGAGTAGCCCGATTATTGGCGAGGTTGTAGCGGACACGAGAGATAGTGGGCCTTGGACGCAGCAGCCCGGGCACCATGGTTCACCCGAGATCGGATAGTTTGAAGTGCGGGACTTTTCGAGTTGTGGCGCCCGATTACGGTCGAGGCACGAGGATGATCCGCAGAGTTCATCCGGCGCTGATACGATCGTAGAGTGATCAGCGCATCGGAGACCGAGTCGGTGGTCCTAGGTTCGCGATCGGCCGCGTGATACCGCAGCCGATCGGTTTTGATTAAGGGGAGCTGTCCGGGAGGAGCATGCACTTCCAGCGAGATGGGACGAAGTTTTGAGGCATTTCTTGCACATTTCTTGCCTCCGGATGAGAGGACTCGGGCCGACAGATTTTGATGTTGAGGCGAGCGACGGCTGAGTACAACGTGAGTTTAACTCACCAGCTTCGATGCGTCCCGGTAGTAGCCGACATGGAGGACAGAGTGCACCGCTATGTCACGGCTTGATGACTTTTGGCGGAGTTGCTCGAGTAGCTCTTGATGGGCATGGACATTGCGCATGCGGGCTCATGCACTTGGATGTGAGGCGCGTGGAGTCGGCGGAATGACGAAGATCGTGAGAGGCCAAGGCGGCGGTCGCTGGTGACCTTCGGCAAAGTGTCACAAAGAGTTAGTTATCGCCTCCAAGACGGAGTGCTCCACCTCGATCGTGGGCGTTCGAGAAATTCGAGGCAGTCGAGGCTCCGAGTTTGGAGTTTGTGGGGATCGGGGATGTTAGTCGGATGGGACCACCCTTACCGTTGTGACCATTGTAGGGTAGGCTCCACGATGGGGGAGTGTCGATGCTAATAGGGAATCTGTTTTACATCTGCGCCAGTAGGGCCATTTTGCAAATTGTCCCACCAGAGATAGCGGAGAGTTGAGATTCGAGCCTTCTGATCTGGGCGATTCACCTCTTCCTTTGTCGTCGTGTCAGGAAAGAACATGAGTAGAGCGACAAGAAGGGAGGTGAAGCAATAGTGAAAGTATATTCTTAACCTACAAGTATCAGATGCTTTGATGTTGTGGTGATGTGTTGAGTCTTATGTTGGGTAGCTTTGTGTGTATATAATGTGTTTTGGAAGCATGGTTAATAAAGAGGGTAAGTTGGGGATGAGAAAAATTTTGAACCTTAGAATTTATATGATTGAGACCTTAGATGTAAGGCCGTCTTGGGTAGAAGCCTTCTTTGTTAATCCGTGTTCGAGTGTATGGTATACATGGAGTTTGTGTGATGATTCCATGGGTAGTTTGCGATGGAAGTGGTAGCTTCCATGACGTGAATTAGTAAGATGGACGAGTTGGAGGTAGTGACTCCGTGGTAGAAACTAGGCAGTGGTAGATTGTGGGCGAACGTGTACTAGAGAGGGTGTGAGTGTACTGAGGAAGGTGCCGAGTAAGAGAGTATCCTTTAGACCAAGGGAGGAGAAAATAGTGATGTTTGCACGTGAGGTGATTTCCGTTTATTGGAATTGAGATGCGTGATTTCTATATTATGGCCATGAGAGGCATAATGAGTTTTTAGTAGGTATAGTAGTGAAGACTATACCGCGCATGTTCTCAAGACTTAGAAGTAACATTGACGAATGTTTCTAAAGGAAGAATGTTACACCCGTAAATTCTAGAAGATAGATAAGTTGACAACGTGTTGGGCCGGATTTTTAGTTTACCTTGGAGTGTTGTACCCCAGTTGTTAAGAATTTCGAGGTGTTTAAAAGCTCAATGTGTAGGTTAAATCTAGATCCCAACGCAACAAACCGTTAAGTCGTTAGACATCTGAGTCAAAGTTATGGAAGTTTCAAGTTTGGTGCCTTGATCAGCTTCGATGACAGTTCTGAGTCTACAGTGGCACTGGATCGCTGGCGTGGCGCCAGATTATCTTGAGAAGTCACAAGGTTGTGCAGGCCGCGAATAGGGCATGGCGCGACGCGAAGATTTATTTTGAGAAGTAGCGCCGGCTGGCCGCATGCGAGCGGCGCCGAGGCGGATTTCTTGCGATAAGTGACGAAAAACAGGATATTTCGTTTATAACCTATGGAGGGTGACAAGTGTCCCTCCCATCCTTTTATCGAAGTGGTCTATTTTAGGCCAAGTCTTGAAGACTTGGCCATTCCATTTCATTTCATTTCAAAACCCTTCCATGGAAACCCTCTCCTTCTCTCTAGTTTTGGAAAACCTAGCTTTAGAGAGATTGTTGGGCGGCAAGAAGAAAAAGTGTGGAGTAAACTCGTGAGTAGCAATGGTGGGCGATTTTGTGGAAAGAGTGGAAGAAAAAGGGCTTTTGTGGGCTATTCCTTAAGGTAAAAGTTTCCCTTTCTCTTGGTTATGAGCCTAAGGTCATTTTATTTTAGTAGTATAGATCTGTGAGCTGAAGGTTATTATATTTAGAGTTTGAATAGATTTGTGAGCCACGAGGTGTTATAGTTAAGTTTGTATAGATTTGTGAGCCTGAAATTTGTTATAGTTAAGTTGGCTTAGATTTGGATCTTGTAGTCTTGTTGATTTACCTTGTAAGGTGGCAAGTTAATAGAAACAAAGGAAGTTCTGTCCAATTTCAAGTAGAATGTAGGGGCCTTGTACTTGGTTACTCTACGCTCAAACTAGAGAGTTTGATAGTATCGTTTTATGGCCCTTATAAGATCAAGTACTCGTGTATATTCTTCTTAAGGGAAACGATCTTGTGGAGCATTTTGCTTAGTATCGACAATCGTCATGCGGTATGTGATTCTTCCTATCCTCTTGGCATGACTATTTGTGAAATATATAGTGCGGTTGACGCGTGTGTTAAAGGAAATTGATTTTCCAAATTGTGTCTTGACTTGTTACGAAGTGTAAAGGAGCTTCATTATGTGTAAGAGTAGTAAGTCTTATCCGTTAGTAATGGGCACTCTGCTTAAAGAACGAGTCCTCTTGGTCTCGTAAATGTTTATGTAGTAATTGGTTGGTTTTAAAACGCCATGAGGGGTTATAACGGCTTTATGGGAAGTTGAATTATAACAACTTTATGTGAATAAAAGAACCATTGTTGATTGGTGAAAGTTTTGTAATGTATTCAAAGTTGTAAAACCTCATTCGTGAGTAATGAGTAATACTTGTTTTGAAAACTTAAGAGTTATACTAGCTTTATGGGAAGTTAGGTATAACGGCATAAGAATGTGAAATGGATTGAAAAGTGGGAACAAGTATCGAACACACCATCGCATTGGCTAATAAAGGAAATGGTTTCACTAATTGATTATATTAAAACGATGAAACCTCCATCTGCATAGAAACTAAGATAAGACAAAATGATATTACATTTGTAGATCATGGTTGCTTAAACGAGAATCATTGATAACAAGTTCGACTTTTCTTAAAATTCCAAAGAATGAATTTAATGGATTGCAAAGGATAATGTCTTTGGATTTTGGAAAAGAGAAGTAACTTGGTTTGAAAGTATAAATCACTTGTTTTTAAATGTCGAACTTTTCTTGAGGGAAAAGTAAATGACTTGGTTTAAAAGGTAGGAATACTTGACCTTAAAGGAGTTAATTACTTGGACTTTTAAAAGGTATACTTGACGTTATGTTGGTGTGTTTGAAGTACGTGTTTTAAACATTTAACGCTGCGTGATACTACGTGTGATAGTATCAGCATGGTTTTCTACGCAGCAGAGGTCTTTGAAGGTAGGAAAGAATGTAGTATTTTGGGTTGGAACCGGTTTGTGGCTAATTATAAACGAAGGTACTTTGCGTTGTGTGTAACTCATTGCATGCTTGTGGTGATAGTTTTGTTGTTGTGCAGTGTTTGACTTTGTGCCTCACTGGAGTCTCTAGTGGAGTAGGATATCAGGTGAGTATGATGGACATATGACCACGCTGGGTAGCCCACGTTATGCTTCCAGCTATATTGATCCTTTGGGGACATGCTCGACCACGTTGGGTAGCCCACTGCATGCTTTATTGTCCAAAGCAGTGTTATCTTATGGTAAACCGGCTCGACATACCGGGAAGCACGCTGGGTAGCCAGTAATTTCTACGAAGATGGGCCCACAAATGAGTATTATCACGTATATTTGTTTCGACATACCGACACGCCGGGTGTGTGCAGCCCAACAGTATCGCTACCCACAAAGTGAGTGCAGGCATGATCACAGGCATTTATTTGCTGATATCGCCGACCGTTCGTTGCGTGCCGTCCTGATGGAGTATTATCTTGTTATTGGTTGGATCTTGACACGTTAGGTAGCCGAGTATCGTCCAGCAATTACTATCTTGTTATTGGGTTGGACATGACGTTGGTATTACAGTATCACGTCCACTTTGAGTAATGATCTTTGGCGTAGGTACGACTTGATATGATTTGATTTGTTTGATGTATATACGTGGGTATCGTAGTTTAGTTATCATCGTATATACACCATTTTCCTTATAGACTATTATGATTTCATTCTGATGTATTTTACCATTCCATCTAATTGCTGTTTATCTTGACCCAGCCAGAAGGCTGGTCATCTGTGAGTTGAGATCGTCGCTTATTGATAGCGCTTTGGATGACCGGTTCTCGAAGAAGCTCAGATTCCGCCGGAGACTTTGTCATTTAGTGGATTCGCAGTTGTAGAACTTTTTATCACATTCGGGGTATGGCGGAATACTGTCCGTCGAGATATTATAAAAATTCTTAAGTGCGTAGTACACTTGATGTAGGCGATTATAGCTATTGGTGTTAGTTATTTTTGAAAGGTAGCGATTGATTGCTTTGTTTCCCTGCTCTTTTTCATTAGTTATAAATGTAACAGTTTTAATTTCGATTTTCTCACGATGTTGTTTGTCTTTGGTGCCGGGTAAGGCACGATCATGAGCTTGGTTCGGGTCGTGACGATCTCTCAGCTGCCTATACTTGTTGTTGTATAACTTGCCTATGCTTGTTGTCAGGTAACTCGCCTACGCCATGCTGCTGATACCATTGCGGCAAGCACCGTTTATACTACCGCTGCCTCGGCCGGCGGTCACGACTTACTGAGCTTACTCGATCGCACGGGTTGAATACTCGAAGATTCCATCGCATGTTCATTATTACTGCTATACTGGTACGCTCGCACCGATGCAAAATTCCACGCGCACAGGTCGGGACACCCGGATATACGCGACATTGCTATATCGGCCACCGCGACCGGACGCAATTCTCGTGGGCACGTACATGCGCAGGCCGACTTCACCCAAGATATTGGTTGCCGACGTTAAGATGGACATGTCCTAATCGACGACTCCGGTACGTGGCCACGCGACATTATTATTACTGGCTGCATCACGACACGCCCGCACCGACGCAGACTCCGGTACGCGCCATGATGCCAACATGACGGCGTTGTGGCGCGAGACCCATGGGGCTATATATCGAGCGATGACTTCGGTGGCGAAACTCGACTTGACCGCTTTTAAGGCTACAGACCGTATTTTGGTTATCATACATGCCTCCCCGCTTATATGCATCGTTATGATTTAACCGCAAAGATTTTTAGTTTCACTTGGTAAATTAAGTAGCCTAACCTCCTTCGGGGCCATATCATGCCGTATGTAGGAGTATTGAATTTCCAGAGTCGATCCGCCACAGATCACAGCTCAAATGGGACGTGCTTCCATTTCTCCCGAGGCTTATTCTTTCGTGCAGATGTGTTCCCGAGTTGTAGTTCTGTACATTCGTGGTATGGCTCTGTCTCCGCCATGGTTGTTGTAAATCTTGTGAGGTCCAGGAAGATCACAAGTGTGGTTGTAAAAAAGGATTAAATCAGTTTGGTTTTTATGTGATTTATATACGTAAGGCAACTGCTTTGCTGGCCCGCTTATATATAATATCTCTGCTTCATGTCTTGTTTTTATGTTCCGCTTGATTTTCCGATGTATGACTACTGGTGCCCAGATGCACTACCACTTGACTTTGACCACTTGGTGCCCGGCACCGCGTGCCCTGGCCGGTCGGACAAGCAGTATAACTCGCTTATACTTGCTCGCTTTCAGGAGCAATCGCTTCTATGCTTGTTGCTACAGAATCCCGCTACGCTTGTTGCGATAGCTTGTTGTGCAAGGAATTGTTTCTATACACCGCTGCCTCTCGTATGCAGGTCAATGACTTTGCTGAGCTTACTGATGCATCGCAGCTACTAAGATTTTACTTGCATGCTTATTATCGCGAGCCGGCACGCCCGGCATCACGCAGGGGCCCGCAAGTACGTGCGGCTGCCAGGCTGGATTACCCGGAGGCGCGGCGACATCGTTACACGCGGTTCGCACCGGCGGTAATTTCCGCACGGGTTACGCCAGCAGGTCACCACCCAAAGATATCGTTGCTGATGCACGACATGCCCGGCACCGCACAGACCCGCATGTGGGCTGGCGACATTATTATCGCCGTGATCACGGACATGCCCGCACTGGCGCACCGGGGCATGCGCCACGATGCCAACACGATTTACGCTGCGGCGCGAGACCCATAGTTATATATCGAGTGACGATTGGCGCGCCGAGTCCTACTCTGATCGCGATACATGGGTGGCACGATTTTGGTTATCATAAGCATGCCCGCGCCGCAAGGTAATAATATGTCTTGCTTGTCGCGATGTTGTATAACTCATTTATACTTGTTGTCAGAGCAACTTGCCTACGCTGGTTGCCAGAATCCGCTTAACGTTGCTGCGATAGCCTTCATAGTAACAGTTTATACTACCGCTTTAATGGAGACTATGATGGTTAAAGTTGGCTGAGATTTTTAGTTTCACATACTGCACCGTTGTACCAACCCCTTCGGCCGCTCATGCCAGTAAAGAGCACACCAGAAGGATCCTCGCTGGATCGCCAAACAACAGACGTGGAAGCTCCATTTCTCCTCGCAGGCTTATCTTCTGTGATGTGTTCCCCGAGTCAGAGGTTCTGCATATCTGTGGTACGGGCGGCCCCGTCCCACATGGTTAAGGGGAATCTAGAGGTCTGTAGTAATCACTACAAGGTGGTTGTGCGCTGACAACTGTTCGGGTTTTTATGTGATGAGTATACAGATGCAATCAAGCTGTTGGCCTGCTTATATATAATATCTCTTGTTTCATGTCTCTGCTTTTATGTTCGATTTTCTCCGATGAGTGACTACTTGGGTGCCCTGCAAGGCTACTATTTGTTGGAATGACTGTGTTCTGTCATGACGGATGATTTGGGTACGCCTTTAAAGCAGCAGCGTTCACCGTCTACAACCCCGACAGAGTCGACGATTATTAAACGCATTCACCATACACCCGGGGTAAGTTTCATGTAGGGGAAATACACCGCATGTCATTTATATGGTGATTATCATATATCGGGCGGTTCGCATCTGAATGACTCAAATGGCAGCGCAGGCCGACTACCCAAGATATTATTAAGTGATGCTATACGACATGTCTCGCACCGGCGTACCGTGCACAGGGCTACGTTAAGACATATATTTGCCAGCATCATGGACATGTCTGCACCGATGCACTCCGGGCATTACACATGATGCCAACATGATTTAATTGGGGCGCGAGGAATCATGAAGTTATATATCGAGTGGCGACTTTCAGGCGCCAGTCCTCGATTTGACCGCCATGTCGTTGCATCGTGATTTTGGCCACGCACATGCTCTCCGCTGGTACATCGCATGTATTTAACCGCAGATTTTTAGTTTCACATACGTACCCCGCCTACTAACTTCTCTTCGGGTCATTACGCTGTGAGGGTAGGAGCATACCCGGTGAGTCGATCTCACCATAGATCACAACATCAAAGCCTCCATTTCTCCCCGAGGCTTATTCTTCGTGATAAAGTTCCCCTCGAGTTGTGGTGGTTCTGCATATCTGGTATGAAGGCCCTGGTCCCGCCATGGTTGTTGTAAATCTTAGAGGTCCAGAGTAATCGTTGTAAGTGTGGTTGTAAAAAGGATTAAATCTGTTCGAGTTTTTATGTGATTTATATATTGTAAGGGCAACTGCTTTGCTTGGCCCGCTTATATATAATATCTCTGCTTCATGTCTTGTTTTTATGTTCCGCTCACTGATTTTCTCCTCGATGTGTATGACTACTGGGTGCCTTGGGTAAGCACTACCACGCCACGGCCTGTGTTCTGTCGTGACATGTTTAAGCCTTTAAAGTTAGGCAAGGTCTGAATTTTGTTCACAACCCCGATTAAGTCGTTTTTACGTAAACGTTTACAAAGCTTATGTAGGGGAAAATACGGCTATGTCATTTATAATTTTGCGATTTTTAGAGACGGAAATATTTTGGATCAACGGAGGGTGACACTTGTCACCCCAGTGGGCGTGCTAGTGGCCAGAGTGTCGGGTTTTTGGCCATGTTTTGTGCCTTGGTGCCTTGTTTTGTGCCTTGTTTGTGGAGTAGGGATGTGGGCACTTGGGCATCTTGGCCTCCACTTGCCCCAGCATGGCTTGAACGTGGCAATTGAACTCCCTATAAATACCCCCCCCCCCATTGAAGACTTATTCATCCATTACAAAAATCTCCAAGTATTGAAATCCTTCCTCCCTTATTGTTGGTTTCTTAACCCCCCCCCCCTCCTAGAGGCCTTGGCAGTGGTACACCCTCCTGGTGTGTGAGGCACCTCCCCTCTTGGTGAAATACTCTCAGTATTGTTACTATACCCAAAATACCTTAGCCTTATACCTTGTAGTATTCCAAAGTTACCTCTATAATGTAGAGTCTTAAATACTACCTTATGTCCTTTTGTCTCAAACCGAAACCCTAAGGAAAATCTTCATAGTCGGTTGAAGTGTTGAGTGAAAGTGCGTAGAACTTCTAAGGGTTGTTTTGAAGCGGGTTGGAGCGCCGGAGTAGGAGCTAAACGTTGCTCGGGATCGACATTTAAACTTGGATAATTATGGGCTTATCGAGGTAAATATCTTGTCTCCTATTGTAATTGAGTTTACATGCTATATAAGTATAAGTTGTATACAAAGGAAGGTATATAAGAAGGGTAGTGAAGCTGTACTTACAAAGGATTGTATTCTGATGGCCCTGGTGAAGTTTGGCGGGTAGGAAGTCTTGCCCAATTTTCCGTAGAAACTTGTATCTAGATGTCACGACCAACCGGGCCGTGGCCGTGCCTTACGCACCCAAGTAGACATACATCGAGTGTCAGTGAACATAAAACAAGACATGATATAATCAAATGTAGAAACAAGAATCGAGAAAACTTGCCTTTCGGCATATGTATATATAAAAAAAACTCAAATCCGAACAGTTACATCCCTTTCTTTTTACAACTCTGCCCACAACAGTACTACAGACCTCTAAGAATGATATGACAACAATGGCGGGACGGTATTCGCCATACCTCAATGTAAGTACCTACAACGATAGGACTATACGGCTGATAAGCCTCGAGAAACGGAGCTTCCCAAATGACGCGGACACATGAGCGGGGATCAACATCGTGTACCTCTACTGCGGCATGAGCGCACTTCGGGCGAGGTCGATAACAGGTATCAAGTATGTGAAACTGAAAATACTGTAAATGAAATCATAGTAGTCTATATAAAACAGAAGACATGTATGATAACCAAACTACAGTTCACAATAAATAAGCAGTCATGTCAAGTCAGGGTCTCACGCCCATAACATCAATCATGCCCGTGGAATACCTTCCTCACCGCTTTCTATGATATAAAAGCACCAAGGAATACATGAACACGAGTCCCACTGTGTCATCATAAAACCGTCACGGTAAGTCTGAAGGCATAGCCGACTACTAACACCCGGTGATTAACAAGGTCATAATCAGATCGAGATCTGTCTGAACCGTCGCGTGATCAAAGCTAACCACACGCCCGCATATCAATATGCGCGTCTAGCCCCGAACTTTCGCGAAACTCGCGATAGGCCAACTCGTAGGCGCGTGAGGTATTCTCGCGTCGGTAGCTACTCCCGACATCACTTTGGACTCTGGGTCGCATGGCCACATAGACCGCATGACCATAAAGGCCGTGACACTAACTCGAACTCGTAGCTCGCGTAGGTCCCGGGACCCGCATGAGGTATCTCGAATCATAGTCACCTGATCGCCCGAGTATTACCGCGACGGAGGCGCCAACCTCCGGATCAAGTCAAGGTGAGTGGTACAATACCAACATAACGGCTGATCGTTAAACAACTTAAGCGCAATCGAGGGAAACCCCTTTACACAATCATCACAAGATACTAACACATGTAGCATCCTAGCATGAGTACTATCAAATCAACAAGAAAGTATTACAAGATTATCACAAACCAACACAATCAAGTTATTCACACAAGGTACTTTCTACTATATGATTAACAAGGTGGTTTTATCCCCAAAGTACTTCATACATTAACTCTTTTAAAAGATCCGTTTCTTTCACAAAAGTCATAATATTCAGAGTATAAAATAGAGTGACTATCTTTTTAAGTAAACCCAAACACTTCCTTTTTGTAAAATCAAGTAACCACATTATTTTCCAAACGTTCAAGTTTGCCTAATTTTAAATGCTCAAGTTTCTCATTTTCGAAAGGTTTCGTAGTTCATAGTTTTAATCACTTAATGATGTAATTCTCCTTTAAAAAAATTTGAGAAACATATACCTTATATGTGAGTAGGTTATTCTTGTTTATAACAATCTTATAACAATGACCATGATCTAGGAAATGTAATATCATTTTGTCTCATCTTAGCTTCTATGCGGATGGAGGTTTCATCGTTTTATTAATACTTGATTAGTCAATACATTTCCCTTTATTAGTGTTTGCCAGTGTCCTGCTCGATACTTATTCCAAATCGAAAACATTATTCCTTTGAAAAATCAAGTACTCATTACTCACGAATGAGGTTTCACAATTTTTAACAAAATTCAATTAAGTCAACTCTCTTATCTTTTAAGATCAAGTCTCTTAACTTCTTAAATCAGTAAACCATTCTTTTAATTCTCTTAATCCGTTATACCAAACTTCCCATAAAGCTACTATAACTCTTAAGTTTTTAAAACCAAGTATTACTCTTTTGTTAAAAAAATTCAGTATTCTTTTGAAATATTTCAAGATTATTCAGGCTTAAGTCAAAAGACATTGCCGTAATTATTATTCAGCTTAAGTCAAAGGACATTGCAGTAATTATTATTCATTAACACACGACGCCTACCGTACTATATATACTTTAAAATATCATGCTCAAGAGTATAGGAAGAATCACATACCTCATGACGATTATCGACTATTAGCAAACGCTCCAAAATCGTAGTCCAAATAGCCTTTTCCACCCTCCGAGTAGAATACGCTACTCATGATTTCAACCTATAACGGTTATACAAGTCTATCAAAGTCTAGACTACTCGGTAGAATAAATTTAGATACAAGATTCTACGGAAAATTGGGCAGCACTTCCTTAGCCGTCAAACTTCACAAGTCTACTATAAATACAATTCTATGTAAATGCGGTTTAATTCCCTTATTATATACCTTCACAGTATATAACTTATACTTAATTCTTATACTTCAATAGTATATACTCAATTACAAAAGGGAGACAAGATATTTACCTCGATAAGCCCAAAATTATCCAAGTTTAAATGTCGATCCTGAGCAACGCTTAGCTTCTACTGGCGCTCAATCCGCTCCAACAACCCTTAGAAGTTCTACAACTTCTACTTAATACTTCAACCTATGAAGATTTCCTTGTGGTTTCGGTTTGAGACAAAAGACATAAGTAGTATTTCCTGCTCTACGATAGAGGTATCTTTGGAATACTACAGGTATAAGGCTAAGGTATTTGGTATAGTAACAATACTTGAGAGTATTTCTACCAAGAGGGGGTATTTTCACGAGAACAACACCACGGAGTGGGTAGGTTTGACAAAGGCCACTAGGAAGGGAAGGGTTTCACAAAGGCCTTTCTCAAGGAGGGGACTCTTGGACGAGAGCCTCAACTAAAGGGGAATGGGATTTTCAAGACTTGGAAGTCATTTGAGGGATGAAGAAGTCTTCAAGTTTAGGGGGGGGGGGGTATTTATAGGGAAACCGATGGACAAGATCAAGCCAAGTGGGGGCAAGGTGGAGGGCCAAGATGTGCCCAAGTGCACCCTAACCAACTCCACAAAACACTCCACAAACAATGGCCCATGCTTTAGGCCCCAAAACCCTCCCAATCGTCCAAGGCAAAAGCCCCCATTGCCGTCCATTTGAGGGTGACAAGTGTCACCCTCTCGTTGGCCCAAAAATGTTCCGTCTCTCGGAAAAATCCGCAAAAATTATAAATGACATAGCCGGAATTTTCCCGTCGCAAGTTTTGTAAAACGTTTCGTCGGAAAACCCTTCGTTTTGTGAGTTGTGCACAAATTTCGCCCAAAGTGCCTAACTTAAGGCTAAACTTTTTGTACGTACGCCCACGCATATACGGAAATACGGTATAACATTCTCCTCTTAGAAACATTCGTTCGAATGTTCTTCTTAGTCTCAAAACAAACATGCGCCGTATAGTCTTCACGCTATACTTATTTAAAACAATCGTGCCACGCCACAATACAACACGCGCAAATACTTACATCCAAGTCCACGAGAATCACCTCCATCATCTACAAAACTCCACCTGGGCTAAAAGATACCCCTTCGCACCTTATCTTTACAAACGAAAATGATTACTTCTATTCTCTTACTGCCGCACTTCTCGTACACTCGAACTCTTCCTCATAACTTACCCCCTTTTCGCTACTGCTTCAGTTTCCAAAATCTCGGGGTTACTATCTCCAACCTGATCATCATTAACTGGGAACACTCTGGATGGATCTCCTGATACTTTCCCGAACATAACAACACGAAAGACTGGACGCACTGCCTCCCACGTTTGGACGGCAATGCCAACTATAGGCAACCTGGCCTATCCTCCAAAGGATCTGAAAACGCTCTGGCTAAGTTTCCTCTGTTTTCCAAAACTCGTCACACCCTAACCACATTGCTGAAATAGGTATGAACCAACAATCTGAACCTTGCCAACCTCGAACCAATCGACCGGCAACTTACACTTCCGCCCCTACAAGGCTTCATAAGGCGACATCCGAACACTAAAATGGTAGCTATAAAACACTCCCTCAACAGGAGACAACAATCCTCACAGCTACCCCTGAAATCCCACACTGGCCCGAGGGCGAATGCGATTCTGAGACTCACCTGAGTTCCTAACCCTGCCTGGTAAAACCTCCTAGAAAAAAAATGTAGTAACTGGCTCCACATGCGCCATAAGGTGAAGGTAGGCACCTCGTGCAGCCTTACAACCTTCCTGATATAAACATCTCGCATAACTTACTACCGAGTACACGGTTTGACTAAAAGATAAGATGGGCTGACCTCATCGGCCCGACTACTGGTCGAATGCATCCACGAACTCAGACTGTTAACTAAACGGGGCCTAACATCCCATGACCTACCACTGGCGGGACCACCCGAACTGACCCCACCACCAAGCAGCTACGGGTTGACCAGCGGCGTAGCCTCAACCCGACCCACTTTCGCGCAAAACACTTGCTCCCCGATCCGGAACAATCTCACTAATCAAGTTACGAAAACCTAGCGGTCTTCTTAGCTCAACTACCCTCCTTCATTTCACACTACTCAGGGTCTTATTACACAAGTATACCTCACGTACACTATGCACTCCGACAAGGATCAAACATAAAAATAATTCTTTTACTCGAGATGGCCTTACCTCTAAGGTCTCCACGTATAAAACTGTCACGACCCGAACCGGGGCCCGTGACTGGTGCCTTACCCCGGGCACCCTCGTGATACAACATCAGAGAGAATCAGCGGAAATAAAAACATAAACATGAAACAAGAGACATGATAAATAAACAGGCCAACCAAAATGCCTTGCAGATATATTCATAAAACCGAGCAGATTATCCTTTTTACAAACTACGCCCCAACAAGATATGCACTCTAAGAAGTGACAATAACTATGACAGACGGCCCCGCCATACCGAATGTACAAGAACCTCTGCACTCGAGTAACATACCAAAAGATAAGCCTCCGGAGAAACGGAGCTTCCCAATACGCTGAACTGTGATCCTATGAGCGAGGATCAACAACTGGTGTACCTCTACCTGCGGCATGAACGCAGCCCCCCGAAGGAGGTCAGTACAACAGGTACCGAGTATGTGAAACTGAAAATACTGTAAATGAAATCATAATAGTCTATATAAAACAGGAGACATGTATGATAACCAAACTACAGCTCATAACATAAAAGCAGTCATGTCAAGTCAGGGACTCACGCCCTCAAAGTCATCCCTCATGCCCGTGGAACTCCTTCCTCACTGCCGGCAGTCTAGGTACAAACCATGTGATACGTATAACATGTCTCGGCCCATCTCATGGACCCAGTATAGAAACGTGTGAAATACATTCCTGCTCATCTCACGAACTCGGGAGTCGGAGGGAATACATTCCCGGCCCATCCTACGGACGCGTAGTCGAGTGAAATACAGTCCCGGTTTATCCCATGACCGCGGGAGTCGAGTGAAATACATTCTGCTCATCCTACGAACGTGGTAGTCGAGTGAAATACATTCTGCTCATCCCATGAACCTAGGTCGAGTAAAATACAAGATTTGCACAACAAAGCTATCACACGCAAACATAGGCAAGTTACACACAACTTAAGGTACTATCATTTTATGCCAAAATCCTGCTCGACCTAAAGTATTACATACATTAACTCTTTTAAAAGATACGTTTCTTTCACAAAAGTCACACAATGTTCGTAGTATAAAATAGAGTGACTATCTTTTAAGTAAACCAAAACACTTCCCTTGTAAAATCAAGTAACACATTATTTTCCAAACGCTCAAGTTTGCCTAATTTCAAATGCTCAAGTTTCTCATTTTCAAAGGTTTCAGAGTTCATAGTTTTAATCACTTAAGAATATAATTCTCCTTTAAAACAAATTTGAGAAACATATGCCTTATGTGTGAGTAGGTTGTTCTTGTCTATTACAATCTTATAAAAGCAAAATGATCTAGAAATGTAATATCATTTTGTCTCATCTTAGCTTCTATGCATGGAGGTTTCTACGGTTTTAATAACAATTAGTCAATACATTTCCTTTATTAACGCTGCAATGGTTTGTTCGATACTTAATCTCATTTCCAAATCAAGAAACATTATTCTTTTAAAACCAACTACTCATTACTCGCGAATGAGGTTTTTACAACATTTTAACAAAATTCATAACAAGTCAAACTAAGTCAAGTCTCTTATCTTTCAAGATCAAGTCTCTTAACTTTCAAAATCAAGTCGTGTATAAGTCAAGTCTCTTATCTTTCAAGATCAAGTCTCTTAACTTTCAAAATCAAGTTGTGTATAAGTCAAGTCTCTTATCTTTCTACAATCAATAAACCATTCTTTTACCTACATAAAGTCGTTATAACTAACTTCCCATAAAGCTATTATAACACCCTATGTTTTAAACCAACCAAATCACTTAGCACATGTACGTCTACCGTACTACATAGTTCACAACAATCATGCTAGAAAAGATAGGAAGAGGTTCACATACCTCGCGACGATTATTGACAAATAGCAAAACGCTCCAAGTACTTCAACCCGTCGGCTACTCCTTAAGCCAAGTAGATCACGCCACACGTAGTACTCCACTCCTAAAATGGTCATAGTACTTCTATCAAACCTTTCTTACCATTGAAGACTTATACCAATAAAAAGCCCTCTAATTCTACGGAAAATTCGGCAGCACTTCCCCCGTTTTTACTCACTTTTCCAACTTTCTCCAAGGCCCGAATAGCCGTAATATATATACCATATATATATATAAGGCGTAATAATTAAACAACATAAAGAAGGGGATTACACACCCAAACGGTAACGCGGTTTACTATCACGCCTCCATAATAACAACAAGTAAAAGAAGGGGATTACGCGCCCAAACGGTAACGCGGTTTACTATCACGCCTTCATAACAATACAATAATTAAAAAGGGGATCACACGCCCAAACGGAACGCGATTGAACAATCTTCCCCTTAACAGAAATGTAAATACAGTCCAAAGTAAATACAGTCCAAAGTAAATACAGTCCTTAAGTTGGGGTCCTTGGCCAACTTTGTCCATTTTACTTATCCAATTACTTCATTAGTCATCCAACTTATATTCCATCTTAATATAAGTTATAGTTACTTTGTTAATTACTTCTTCACAAGTAAGATACGTTTTTACCATTTTAATGGCAAACGACCAACTTTTCTTTTAACAAGTTAACAAGATCCAACTTTTCCAAACTTTACTCCATATTTTATATACTCCATAATATACTTATAATATATGTATAATGACCAATTCACAAAGAGGTTAAGGTTTACTACCTCAAATTGCCCAAAATTATCCAAGAACTTAATGTCGCTCCAAGCAAGTCTTAGCTCCAAATATTTCCGTTCCAATCCGCTACAAGCAACCCATAGAAGCTCCTAACCAACTTCTCTTCAAGAACCAACTCCAAAAAGTGAAGAACACTTAGGGTTTCCAACTAGTAAGTTTCTGCCAAGGCATGAACAATAGGTTAGGGTGTGAAATCTTTTCCAACTCTTGGTACACAATCTTCCTAACACCTTAGGGAAGAACACTTGAGAGTTTAAGAATTGTTGGACAAATTTAGGTCAAGAAATGGGCTCAAAACGAGAGCAAGGTCAAGGGAGAAGGAGGGAATTTCTTGTCTCAAATGGTTAAGTGTGGAAGTTTTCATCAACTAGGGTGCATATATAGGACAACCAAGGGCTAGGATGAAGGCAAGTGTGTGGTTGAGATTGGGGACAAGTGTGTGTGGGTCCCACAAGCCACTTGTCCACACAAAATATCTAGCAAGACTTGGCCACTTGTCATCACAAAATATCTAGCAAGACAAGGCCACTGTCTTGCCACTGTTAGCAAATTTCACATGAGGCCACCTAGGGGTGACACGTGTCGCCTCTCCTACTCGCCCAAAATATTTCATCTTCCGAAATATCCATAAAGGCAAAATCTCAAAACAAAGTGGCCCCACAAAACCAGAATTTCTCCGTGGCCCCACGTGACCAATTCCGGAAATAAAATTCCATAATTCTAATATAATTCAAGAAGCCCAAATACCAAACTGGGAATCCACCCCATCAACGAACCTTTTTCCTTCACAAAACCCGAAACTTTTCCGTGAAAAATCACATCTTTCTTTCTTTCCAAAATTTCTCATGATTCTCGCACGCACATCCTCACCTATATACCCTGGAACTACGGGTATAACATTCTTCCTTAGAAACATTCGTCGAATGTTCCTTCTAAATCTCCAAACGTACTTGCGTCGGATAGTCTTCACTACTATACTTACAAACCGATCACGCCACCAATGGCCGTAATATAACATGTGCGCAAAACTCAAATCCAAGCCAACGAGGAATCATTTCTAATCTCACAACAGCTCCCACTAGCTTCAATTTACTCTAAGGCCATTCCGGCCTTCACGATCCGATTCTCGTCGAACGATCCACGAACCCGCACGATGGTTACCTAAACACGCCTAGCACCTCGTGACCCTACCACCGGGCGACCACCTCGAACCGACCACCCCAAACCGGCCGCGGGTTGACACGCAACCTGCCTCAACCCGACCCATTTGCCGCGCCAAACTCTTGTTCCCGATCCGAACAATCTCACTAATCAAGTTACGCAAACCCAGTGGTCTTCTTATCATAACTATCCTTATATAATTCACACCACTGGGACTTATCACACAATTTTTTTTTTTTTACCCTCGTATACTATGCACTCCGACAAAGGTCAATCGTAAACAAATCTTTTACTCAAGACGGCCGCATCTAAGGTCTCCACTTATAATATTCTAAGGTTCACACCTTCCACGACCCCAAACTTACCTCTTCAACTAGTCATGTTCTCTAAGTTATACTTAACACAATGCTATCTGTACATAGCACACAATAATAAGATCATCATATCGCGCAAACAAAACTCTAGAGGTTAAGGATATACCGTATCTACCGCTTCACTCTAATCATAGGCCCACTGCAGCGCATAGTCGCATGAAGGCGATGAACTCGCCATCGATCCGTAGGCTGCGTCATGCCGCGGCATTCTCCTATAAGCACATTCTCTCCACATGGCCCCGACGGCGCAGTGAAACAAGCACCAAAAAGACGACATTCCCGATGACGCCGCCACATCGTGCACCGAGGGGACATGAATCTCGCCGCTAGAACTCACGATATCCGCGGAACCGAAGCCCCGAGCCCACGACCACTCCCGAATACCCCGAACGCCTCGAAGGCATCGGAGGACCACTGCATCGGGCGAAGGTGCATAACTAGCTCGCCGAGGCGTCCGCCTCGCAAGTTACCAAAGGACCTACTGCTCGCCTTCTTCTCGCGATCCCGGCCATTCCGCCGACCTCTCCGTGCCTCACATCCAAGTGCATGAGCTCGCATGCGGCAATGTCCATGCCCTACCAAGAGCTACACCAACAAGCCTCGCCAAGTAATCATCGAGCCCGGTGACGTGGCGGTGCACTCGCCCTCCATATCGGTCACTAAGGCGGGGACATACCGAGCCAACGAGTCAAACTCCACGTTGTACTCCCTAACCGCACGCCGGCCCGCTTTAACGCCAAAAATCTGTTTACCGAGCCCTCCTCATTTGTGGAGGCAAGAAATGTGCAAGAAATGCCCTCGAGAACTCGCCCAAACCGGGAGCGCATGTTCCCGGGACGATTCCCATGAATCAAACCGATCGCAGATCACGCACCGATGCGAACCCAATACCACCGACTCGCCTCGAGACTCGATCACTCTCATGATCCGTCAGAGTCGCTTGATAAATTCACGAGGTCATCCTCGCTCTCGATCCATGTAACGGCGGGCTACAACTCGTAAAGTCCCGTAGTCTCAAACCGCTCGGGGTGAACTACGGTGCTACTGGACTGAACTGCCGATCCAGCCTTCTCTCATATCTGCCACGACTTCGCCAGAATCGCCATCTCTCTTGTACTTATCTCATCTCGCCAGTGTGGACCGAGGCTCAGTATCAGAGTCTCGCAGCCATCGCCGCGGCTAAACTCGCCGCTGGCGGCGCCGCAAAACTCGCCGTCGGAAGCACTATCTCGTAACGACCGGGCCTCGCCAGAATCCTCCGTGTTTCTCACGCCTCCTCGCCTTTGCCCTTCCGGGCCCCGATTGCCTCGTGGAGGCATAATCGCACATAAGAATACGGAGGGAGTCCAACTTATAACACGGCTCTAAGGCACGATCTCGAGTGAGAAGAATAGAAACTAATCCTAAATGTCCTGCCTCCTCGATTATAGATGTGGTGCACAACACACCGATAATCAAGACTCTACTGCATGGTGTAGACACTTTCCGAGGACTAATCGCTTCTAATACCACTTTTGTCACGACCAACCGGCCCGTGGATCGTGCCTTACCCGCACCCTCGTGATACAACATCGAGAGAGAATCACGAAATAAAAACATAAACATGAAACAAGAGACATGATAAATAAACAAAGCAACCAAAATAGCCTCAGATATATTCATAAAACCCGAACAGCTTATCCTTTTTACAAACTCGCCACAACAAGATTACAGCACTCTAAGAAGTGATAATAACTATGACGGACAGGGCCCGCCATACCCCTCAATGTACAAGAACCTACTGCACTGTGGTAACATACCAAAAGATAAGCCTCCGAGAAACGGATTCCCAATACGCTGATGTGATCCTATGAGCGAGGATCCACAACCGATGTACTCTACCGCGGCATGAACGCAGCCCCGAAGGAGGTCAAGCACAACAGTACCAAGTATGTGAAACTGAAAATATCAGAAATGAAATCATAATACTATATAAAACAGAGACATGTATGATAACCAAACTACATCATAACATAAAAGCCATGTCAAGTCGTGACTCACGCTCAAAGTCATCCTCATGCCCGTGGAACTCCTTCCTCACCGCCAGTAGTCTAGGTACAAACCATGTGATACGATAACATGTCTCGCCCATCTCATGGACCCAAGATAGAAACGCAGAATACATTCCTGCTCATCTCATGAACTCGGTAGTCGGATGGAATACATTCCCTGGTCCATCCTACGGACGCGTAGTCGAGTGAAATACATTCCCTGCTCATCCTACGAACGCGGTAATCGAGTGAAATACATTCCTGCTCATCCTACGAACGCGTAGTCAGTGAAATACATTCCGGTTGTCCATGAACCCAGAGTCGAGTAAAATACAAGATTTGCACAACAAAGCTATCACACGCAAACATAGGCAAGTTACACACAACTTAAGGTACTATCATTTTATGCCAAAATCCTGTTTCGACCTAAAGTATTACATACATTAACTCTTTTAAAAGATACGCTTCTTTCACAAAAGTCACACAATGTTCGTAGTATAAAATAGAGTGACTATCTTTAAGTAAACTAAAACACTTCCTTGTAAAATCAAGTAACACATTATTTTCCAAACGCTCAAGTTTGCCTAATTTCAAATGCTCAAGTTTCTCATTTTCGAAAGGTTTCAGAGTTCATAGTTTTAATCACTTAAGAATATAATTCTCCTTTAAAACAAATTTGAGAAACATATGCCTTATGTGTGAGTAGGTTGTTCTTGTCTATTACAATCTTATAAAAGCATCCATGATCTAGGAAATGTAATATCATTTTGTCTCATCTTAGCTTCTATGCAGATGGAGGTTTCTACTGGTTTTAATAACAATTAGTCAATACATTTCCTTTATTAACGCTGCAATGGTTTGTTCGATACTTAAACTCATTTCCAAATCAAGAAACATTATTATTTAAAACCAACTACTCATTACTCGCGAATGAGGTTTTTACAACATTTTAACAAAATTCATAACAAGTCAAACTAAGTCAAGTCTCTTATCTTTCAAGATCAAGTCTCTTAACTTTCAAAATCAAGTCGTGTATAAGTCAAGTCTCTTATCTTTCAAAATCAAGTTGTGTATAAGTCAAGTCTCTTATCTTTCTACAATCAATAAACCATTCTTTTACCTACATAAAGTCGTTATAACTAACTTCCCATAAAGCTATTATAACACCCTATGTTTTAAACCAACCAAATCACTTAGCACATGTACGTCTACCGTACTACATAGTTCACAACAATCATGCTAGAAAAGATAGGAAGAGGTTCACATACCTAGCGACGATTATCGACAAATAGCAAAACGCTCCAAGTACTTCAACCCGTCGGCTACTCCTTAAGCCAAGTAGATCACGCCACACGTAGTACTCCACTCCTAAAATGGTCATAGTACTTCTATCAAACCTTTCTTACCATTGAAGACTTATACCAATAAAAAGCCCTCTAATTCTACGGAAAATTCGGCAGCACTTCCCCCGTTTTTACTCACTTTTCCATCTTTCTCCAAGGCCCGAATAGCCGTAATATATATACCATATATATATATAAGGCGTAATAATTAAACAACATAAAGAAGGGGATTACACGCCCAAACGGTAACGCGGTTTACTATCACGCCTCCATAATAACAACAAGTAAAAGAAGGGGATTAAGCGCCCAAACGGTAACGCGGTTTACTATCACGCCTTCATAAAAAAACAATAATTAAAAAGGATCACACGCCAAACGGAACGCGATTGAACAATCTTCCCTAATGTAAATGTAAATATAGTCCAAAGTAAATACACAAAGTAAATCGCCCAAAGTAAATACAGTCCAAAGTAAATACAGTCCTTAAGTTGGGGTCCTTGGCCAACTTTGTCCATTTTACTTATCCAATTACTTCATTAGTCATCCAACTTATATTCCATCTTAATATAAGTTATAGTTACTTTGTTAATTACTTCTTCACAAGTAAGATAATGCTTACCATTTTAATGGCAAACGCCAATCCTTTCTTTTAACAAGTTAACAAGATCCAACTTTTCCAAACTTTACTCCATATTTTATATACTCCATAATATACTTATAATATATGTATAATGACCAATTCACAAAGAGGTTAAGGTTTACTACCTCAAATAGCCCAAAATTATCCAAGAACTTAATGTCGCTCCAAGCAAGTCTTATCTCCAAATCTTTCCGCTCCAATCCGCTACAAGCAACCCATAGAAGCTCCTAACCAACTTCTCTTCAAGAACTAACTCCAAAAAGTGAAGAACACTTAGGGTTTCCAACTAGTAAGTTTCGCCAAGGCATGAACAATAGGTTGTGGTGTGAAATCTTTTCCAACTTGGTACACAATCTTCCTAACACCTTAGGGAAGAACACTTGAGAGTTTAAGAATTGTTGGACAAATTTAGGTTAAGAAATGGGCTCAAAAACGAGCAAGGTCAAGGGAGAAGGGAGGAATTTCTTGTCTCAAATGGTTAAGTGTGGAAGTTTTCATCAACTAAGGTGCATATATAGGACAACCAAGGGCTAGGATGAAGGCAAGTGTGTGGTTGAGATTGGGGACAAGTGTGTGTGGGTCCCACAAGCCACTTGTCCACACAAAATATCTAGCAAGACTTGGCCACTTGTCCACACAAAATATCTAGCAAGACAAGGCCACTTGTCTTGCCACTGTTAGCAAATTTCTACCACGAGGCCACCTAGGGGTGACACGTGTCGCCTCCTACTCATCCAAAATATTTCATCTTCCTAAAATATCCATAAAGGCAAAAATCTCGAAACAAAGTGGGCCCCACAAAACCAGAATTTCTCCCGTGGCCCCACGTGACCAATTCCTAAATAAAATTCCATAATTCTAATATAATTCAAGAAGCCCAAATACCAAATCTGGGAATCCAATTCCCATCAACGAACCTTTTTCCTTCACAAAACCCGGAAACTTTTCCGTCGAAAAATCACATCTTTCTTTCTTTCCAAAATTTCTGTCGTATTCTCGCACGTACATCCTCACCTATATACCCTGGAACTACGGGGTATAACAAAAACTCTAAGGCTCCCACTTTCTCTATCCCCCAATCTTACCCGGTTAACTAACCATGATTTCTAAACACAATTTACACAATGTTATCTGAACATAACACTTAAGGTATACTCATCTTATCACACACACAAATCTCTAGAGGGTTAAGGATATACCTATATCTACCGCTTCACTTCCTCTGCTGTCTAATCAATCCTCGTAGGGCATGCTAGGGAAGATGATGAATCGTCACGATCATGAAGGCGAGTCCTCCTACTAGACATCCTTTCGACACACGGCCCCGACGCAGTAAAACAAGTACCAACTAAAAGACGACATTCTCCGGATGACGCCGCCACATTGAACACTTGGGAAAATCAATCCGGCCGGAACCTACGTGTAGCGTGAACCTAAGCTCGAGCTCACCAACTCCGCTTATCCCCAACGCCCCGAACTCCGTAGACCACTCGCATCGGTGGATGTGCATATCTAATCTGGCGAGGTGGTTCGCCTCGAAAGTTACCAAAGGACCTTCGACCGCCTCTCTTCGCCCTCGTTAACCCGTCGATCTCCACGCTTCTCACTGCGTGCATAAGCCCGCATACGTGCCATGCCAAGCCTAATCAAGAATTACTCGCACACCTCTTAGATATTTATCAAGACTCGCGACATCGGTATACTCTCGTAGCCAAATCCATAGCTAGTAACAGGTCGCCTTTGCAATCTATATTCTCCGCTCGGCCGTGGAACCGGGTTCATATATCATGGTCGCAGAGGGCACTTGTCGCTGCTAAACTCTGTGGGCCGCGACGAGCGTAACTCCCGAATGAAACACCAACTCAGTGATGGTTGGGCTGTGCCCTCGTAACCCTCTGTTTTACTCGCAGCCTCGGCCGCCTTGCCCTCCCGGTTGCTGCCTTACGCGGAGGCATAAGTGCGGAAAGAAATATGTTAGAGGGTCCAACTTTTAACACAAATTTCTAAGGCACGATCTCGAGTGAGAAGAATAGAAACCAATCCTAAATATCCTATAGCCTCTCGATTATTGGTGTGCACAACATACCGATAATCAAGACTCTTGAATCGATACACCAGACACTTTTCGAGGATTAATCGCTCGATACCACTTTTGTCACGACCAACCTGCTCGTGATCGTGCCTTACCCCGGGCACCCAAATAGACATACATCAGAGTAATCAGCGGAACATAAAACAAGCCATGATATAATCTGAAATGTGAAACAGTAATCTGAGAAAACTTGTCTTTCGGCATATGTATATATAAAAACTCAAATCCAACAGCTATATCCTTTCTTTTTACAACTCGCCACAACAAGATTACGCACTGAGAATGATATGACAACAATGGCGGACAGGGGCCGCCATACCCCTGTAAGTACCTACAACGGCGGATTATACCACCGATAAGCCTCCGAGAAACGAGCTTCCCAAACGCCGAATCGTGACCCTATGAGCGGGATCAACATCGTGTACCTCTACCGCAGATGAACGCAGCCCTCGGAGGAGGTCGATAACAGTACCAAGTATGTGAAATCAAAATATCAGAAATGAAATTATAGTAGTCTTTATAAAACAGAGACATGTATGATAACCAAACTACGATTCACAATAAATAAGCATACAAGTCGTGGACTCACGCCTCAAAGTCATCACTCAAATATCACTATGGGTCTCACGCCCATAACATCAATCATGCCCGTGGAATACCTTCCTCACCGCCATCTATGATATAAAAGCACCAAGGAATACATGAACACCGTGTCCCACTGTGTCATCATAAAACCGCAGTGTAAGTACGAAGGCATAGTCGACTACTAACACCTGCATTAACAAGGTCATAATCAGACACGAGATCTGTCTGCATCCCACATGATAAAAGCCGCCACACGCCGCAGATCAAATGCGCGTCAGCCTCGAACTTCCGCACTCGCGATAGGCCAACCTCATAGCCCGCATGAGGTATTCTCGCGAGGGTAGCTACTCCGGCATCCGCCGACTCACCGCATGGCCACATGACCGCATGACCATAAAGGCCGCACACTAACTGGAACTCGTAGCTCGCATAGGTCCCCGACCGCATGAGGTATCCTCGAATCATAGTCACAGATCGCCGAGTATTACCCGCATCGGAGGGCGCTTAACCTCCGATCAAGTCAAGAGTGGTACAATACCAACATAACGGCTGATCGTTAAACAACTTAAGCGCAATCGAGGGAAACCCCTTTACACAATCATCACAAGATACTAACACACGTAGCATCCTAGCATGAGTACTATCAAATCAACAAGAAAGTATTACAAGATTATCACAAACCAACACAATCAAGTTATTCACAGAAGGTACTTTCTACTATATGATTAACAAGATCGGGTTTTTATCCCCAAAGTACTTCATACATTAACTCTTTTAAAAGATCCGTTTCTTTCACAAAAGTCACACAATATTCGTAGTATAAAATAGAGTGACTATCCTTTTAAGTAAACCCAAACACTTCCTTTTGTAAAATCAAGTAACCACATTATTTTTCGAACGTTCAAGTTTGCCTAATTTCAAATGCTCAAGTTTCTCATTTTCGAAAGGTTTCGTAGTTCATAGTTTTAATCACTTAATGATGTAATTCTCCTTTAAAACAATTTGAGAAACATATACCTTATATGTGAGTAGGTTATTCTTGTTTATAACAATCTTATAACAGCAGCCATGATCTAGGAAATGTAATATCATTTTGTCTCATCTTAGCTTCTATGCAGATGGAGGTTTCTACTGGTTTTATTAATACTTGATTAGTCAATACATTTCCCTTTATTAGCGCTGCTGTGGTCTGTTCGATACTTATTCCGATTTCCGAAATCAGTAAAACATTATTCCTTTTAAAAACCAAGTACTCATTACTCACGAATGAGGTTTCACACTTTTTAACAAAATTCAATTAAGTCAAGTCTCTTATCTTTTAAGATCAAGTCTCTTAACTTCTTAAATCAGTAAACCATTCTTTTACTTCTCTTAAGTCGTTATACCTAACTTCTCATAAAGCTAGTATAACTCTTAAGCTTTTAAAACCAAGTATTACTCTTCTGTTAAAAATTCAGATTCTTTGAAATATTTCAAGATTATTCAGCTTAAGTCAAAAGACATGCCGTAATTATTATTCAGCTTAAGTCAAAAGATATTGCCGTAATTATTATTCAGTTAACACACGACGTCACCGTATTATATATACTTTAAAATATCATGCACAAGAGTATAGGAAGAATCACATACCTCGCGACGATTATCGACTATTAGCAAAACGCTCCAAAGTACTGTAGTCCGGCTAGCCTTTTCCACCCTCCGAGTAGAATACGCTACTCGCAGTACTTCAACCTATAACGGTTATACAAGTCTATCAAAGTCTAGACTACTCGGTAGAATAAATTTAGATACAAGATTCTACTAAAATCAAGCAAAGACTTCCTTACCCACAAACTTCACAAGTCATCAGAAAAATTCTATGTAAGTACAGTTCAATTCCCTTCTTATATACCTTCCTGGTATATAACTTATACTTAATTCTTATACTTCAATAGTATATACTCAATTACAAAAGGGAGACAAGATATTTACCTCGATAAGCCCAAAATTATCCAAGTTTAAATGTCGATCCTGAGCAACGCTTAGCTCCTACTCTGGGCGCTCCAATCCGCTCCAAACAACCCTTAGAAGTTCTACGCAACTGCTAATTAATTCTTCATCCGCATGTGAAGATTTTCTTAGGTTTGGTTTGAGACAAAAAGGACATAAGGTAGTATTTCCGGGCTCTACGTATAGAGGTATCTTTGGAATACTACAAGGTATAAGGCTAAGGTATTTGGTATAGTAACAATACTTGGAGAGTATTTATACCAAGAGGGGGGTATTTTCACGAGAACAACACCACAAGGAGGGGGGTAGGTTTCGGCCAAAGGCCACTAGGAAGGGGGGAAGGGTTTCGGCCAAAGGCCTTTCTCAAAGGGGGAGGGGGACTCTTGGACGAGAGCCTCAACTAAAGGGGAGAGGGATTTTCAAGACTTGGAAGTCATTTGAGGGATGAAGAAGTCTTCAAGTTTAGGGGGGGGGGGGGTATTTATAGGGAAACCGATGGACAAGATCAAGCCAAGTGGGGGCAAGGTGGAGGGCCAAGATGTGCCCAAGTGCACCCTAACCTACTCCACAAAACACTCCACAAACAATGGCCCATGCTTTAGGCCCAAAACCCTCCCAATCGTCCAAGGCAAAAGCCCCCATTGCCGTCCACTTGAGGGTGACAAGTGTCACCCTCTCGTTGGCCCAAAAATGTTCCGTCTCTCGGAAAAATCCGCAAAAATTATAAATGACATAGCCGGAATTTTCCCGTCGCAAGTTTTGTAAAACGTTTCGTCGGAAAACCCTTCGTTTTGTGAGTTGTGCACAAATTTCGCCCAAAGTGCCTAACTTAAGGCTAAACTTTTTGTACGTACGCCCCTACGTACATACTCTGGAAATATGGGGTATAACACTAGATTTATTCTACCGAGTAGTCTAGACGTTGATAGACTTGTATAACCTTTATAGGTTGAAAGTTCTGCAAGTAGCATGTTCTACTTGAAAGGTGGACAAGGCTAGCCGGGTTATAGCCGTGGAGCGTTTTGCTTATAGTCGATAATCGTCGCGAGGTATGTGATTCTTCCTATACTCTTGAGCATGATATTTTAAAATATATATAGTACGGAGACGACGATGTTAACCGAATAATAATTACGCAATGTCTTTTCACTTAAGCTCGAATAATAATTACGCAATGTCTTTTGACTTAAGCCCTAATAATCTGAAGTATTTCAAAAGAATCAATCATTTTTAACAAGAGTAATACTTGGTTTTAAAGCTAAGAGTTATACTAGCTTTATGGAAGTTAGGTATAACGGCTTAAGAGAGATAAAAAGAATGATTTATTGATTTAAGAAGTTAAGAGACTTGATCTTAAAAGATAAGAGACTTGACTTAATTGAATTTTGTTAAAAAGTGTGAAACCTTATTCGTGAGTAATGAGTACTTGGTTTTTAAAAGGAATAATGTTTTCGATTTCGAAATCGTAATAAGTATCGAATGCACTACAATGGCTAATAAAGGGAAATGTATTGACTAATCAAGTATTATTAAAACCAAGAGAAACCTCCATCCATGAAGCTAAGATGAGACAAAATAATATTACATTTCCTAGATCATGGCTGCTTTAATAAGATTGTTATAAACAAGAATAACCTACTCACATATAAGGCATATGTTTCTCAAATTGTTTTAATGGAGAATTATATCATTAAGTGATTAATACTATGAACTACGAAACCTTTTGAAAATGAGAAACTTGAGTAATGAAAATTAGGCAAACTTGAACGTTTGGAAAAGAATGTGGTTACTTGATTCTAAAAAAGGAAGTGTTTGGGTTTACTTAAAAAGATAGTCACTCTATTTTTATACTACTGTATTGTGTGACTTTGTGAAAGAAGCGGACCTTTTAAAAGAGTTAATGTATGAAGTACTTTGGGGATAAAAACCCGATCTTGTTAATCATATAGTAGAAAGTACCTTGTGTGAATAACTTGATTGTGTTGGTTTGTGATAATCTTGTAATACTTTCTTGTTGATTTAATAAGTACTCATGCTAGAATGCAACGTGTGTTAGTATCTTGTGATGATTGTGTAAAGGGGTTTCCCTCGATTGCGCTTAAGTTGTTTAACGATCAGCCGTTATGTTGGTATCACCACTCACCTCGACTGATCCCGAGGTTGCTTGTCACGACCGAACCCGGCGTGATCGTGTCTTACCCGCACCCAAGTAGCATACATCGTAGTAATCAATGAACATAAAGCAAGACATGAAAATATTATGAAGTAAGAAACGAATTGAGAAAACTTGCCTTTCTATATATATAAATCAATTTAAATCCAACGCTACATCCTTTTTACAACTCGCCACAAAGATTACTGCACTTCTAAGAATGATACGACAACAATGGCGACAGGTTCCGCCATACCCTGAATGTACCTACAACGCAGGGACTATACCAGATAAGCCTCGAGAAACGGAGCTTCCCACGCCTGAATCGCGACCCTAAGCGAAGATCAACATCGTGTATTTCACTGCCATGATGAACGCAGCTCCAAGGAGGTCGACAACAGTACCAAGTATGTGAAATCAAAATACTATAAATGAAATCATAGTAGTCTATATAAAGCAGAGACATGTATGATAACCAAACTACGATTCACAATAAATAGCCATGTCAAGTCGGGACTCACCCT
Organism: Przewalskia tangutica; assembly: GCA_029844215.1. Taxonomy (NCBI): domain Eukaryota; kingdom Viridiplantae; phylum Streptophyta; class Magnoliopsida; order Solanales; family Solanaceae; genus Przewalskia; species Przewalskia tangutica. The sequence goes on along the minus strand of CM056737.1, from coordinate 45,919,516 downwards.
CAAAGTCATCACTCAAATATAACTATGGGTCTCACGCCATAACATCAATCATGCGTGGAATACCTTCCTCACTGCTGCAGATCTATGATATAAAAGCACCAAGGAATACATGAACACCGTGTCCCACCGTGTCATCATAAACCGCATGCGGTAACTACGAAGGCATAGCCGACTACTAAAACCACAAGATAAACAAGGTCATAAATCAGATCATGAGATCTGTCTACCGTCACATGATCAAAGCCGCCACTCGCAGCATCTAATGCGCGCGTCTAGCCTAGAACTTCCACCCCATAGCCTCGCATGGCCCGCGTGAGGTATTCCCGCATCGGGTAGCTACTCGCTGGACTCGATCGACTCGCCACATAGACCGCATGACCATAAAGGCCGCACACTAACTCAAACTCTCAGCTCGCATAGGTCCCGGGACCGCATGAGGTATCCTCGAATCATAGTCACACGCATCGCCTGAGTATTACCGAGGCGAGCTTAACCTCCGAACATGTCGTGAGTGGTACAATACCAACATAACGACTGATAGTTTAAACAACATAAGCGCGATCGAGGGAAAACCCCTTTACACAACATCACAAGATATTAACACACGTAGCATCCTAACATGTTTACTTATCAAACCAACAAGAAAGTATTACAAGGCTATCACAAACCAACACAATCAAGTTATTCACACAAGATACTTTCTACTTTATGTTAAACAAGTTCGGCTTTATCCCCAAAGTACATACATTATCTCTTTAAAAGATACGTTTACAAAAGTCACACAATACGTAGTATGAAAATAGAGTGACTATCCTTTAAGTAAACCAAAACACTTCCCTTTGTAAAATCAAGTAACAACATTATTTTCCAAACGTTCAAGTTTGCCTAATTTCAAATGTTCAAGTTTCTCATTTTTCGAAAGGTTTCGTAGTTCATAGTATTAATTACTTAATGATATAATTCTCTTTTAAAACCATTTGAGAAACATATGCCTTATATGTGAGTAGGTTATTCTTGTTTATAACAATCTTATAACAGACCATGATCTAGGAAATGTGATATCATTTTGTCTCATCTTAGCTTCTATGCAGATGGAGGTTTCTACTGGTTTATTAATAATTCTTTATTAGTCAATACATTTCCCTTTATTAGCGCTGCTGTGGTTTGTTCGACATTCATTCTGATTTCCGAAATCAGTAAAACATCATTCCTTTGAAAACCAAAATACTCATTACTCACGAATGAGGTTTCACACTTTTTAACAAAATTCACATTAATATAATTAAGTCAAGTCTCTTACCTTTTAAGATCAAGTCTCTTAACTTCTTAAATCAATAAATCATTCTTTTTATCACTCTTAAGTTATATACCTAACTTCCCATAAAGCTAGTATAACTCTTAAGCTTTAAAACCAAGTGTTACTCTTCTTCAAAAAGGTTTCTTAATTCTTTGAAATACTGATTCTTTTATTCAGGCTTAAGTCAAAAGACATTGCCGTAATTATTATTCAGGCTTAAGTCAAAAGACATTGCCGTAATCATTATTCAGGCTTAAGTCAAAAGACATTGCCGTAATTATTATTCAGTTAACGACGCCTACCACTATATATACTTTAAAATATCATGCTCAAGAGTATAGGAAGAATCACATACCTCGTGACGATTTATCAACTATTAGCAAAACGCTCCAACGTACTGTAGTCCGGCTAGCCTTTTCCACCCTCCGAGTAGAATACACTACTCGTGATTTCAACCTATAACGGTTATACAAGTCTATCTCGTTATACCCGTATTTCCAGTATGCGTAAGGACGACGAGAAAGTTTGGACTTTAAAGTGGCTTCGCCGATTTATTTTTGTTCACAACACCCTGTTAGAGTCGTTTTTTAAAAACGTTTATACAACTTGCGAAGGGAAAATTCGCTATATCATTATTAATTTTTATGATTTTTCCGAGAGACGAAATGTTTTGGACCAACGAGGGCAACACTTGGCACCCTCTCATTGGTGGGCATGTGGCGGCTTGGACGAAATGGGTGAGTGGGAGTAGGATTTTTGTGATATTTGTGTGGTAGATGGATAAGGTACATGGAGGAATCTGCCCTACACTTGCATAGCACTTGGCTAGATCTTGGCCATTGGTTGGCCTTTGCTAGACCTATAAATACCCCTTTTGGAAGACTTATTCATCCTAAAATGTTCTAAGTCTTAGAAATCCTCCTCCCTTGTTGTTGTTCTCTTCCCCCTTTGAGAGGCCCCTGGCCGAGCCCTGGTCGAGTACCCCTAGTGGGCAGAGGGGTATACACCTCCCCTTGGTGTTGTCTCGTATAAATACCCCTCTTGGTAGAAATACTCTCCATAGTATTGTTACTATACCCAAAATACTCGCCCTTATACCTTGTAGTATTCCAAGGTTACACTTATACGAAAGCCCGTAAATACTATTATACTTCCGTCACCACAAAAACGAAACCCTAAGGAAAATCTCCATAGTTAGTTGAGTATTAAGTAGAAGTTAGTTAGAACTTCTAAGGGTGGTTTGGAGCGGTTGGAGCGCATTGGAGTCGAGCTAAACGTTGCTCGTGAGCGACTTTAAACTAGGATAATTTTGGGCTTATCGAGGTAAATATCTTGTCCTTATTGTAATTGGAAAATTACATGTTGTAAGATTATATAGTTGAAGTATACTATATATAGAACTAAACCTAGCTTTATGCAATGTCTTTTGACTTAAGCCCAATATAAAGAAAGAGAATCGAATCAGAATTACATAGAATTGTATTACAAAGAGACTTGTGTAGCATTCTTGTGAAGTAGAATTGTACACGCCCTGTTAGATGTATAAACCCCGGTTGGCTTGATAGCGGCTTCGATAGAGGAGATTTACGCGGCCATTGCGGGGTGGAGTGGGGAGGTGTCGCCGAATTTTACGTAGAATGTTCTACGATGAGGTCTAGATGTTAATAAGCGCCTTGTGGCCTTATAGGTTGAAGTACTATGCGTGCGCGATCTACTGGCTGGAGAGTAGCGGTTTGAGGTACTTGAGCGTTTTGCTATTAGTCGATAATCATCGCGAGGTATGTGAACCTCTTCCTGTCTTTTCTAGCATGATATGTGTATAACTATGTAGTACGGTAGACGTACATGTGTTAAAAGTAATTGATTGATTTAAAACATAAAGTGTTATAACGGCTTTATGGGAAGTTGGTTATATGACTTTATGTAAGTAAGAAATGCTTTGTGGTTTTAAAGGATAACCGATTTGACTTATAACCGATCGATGTGTGATAATAAGAATCTTGAAGTATTTCAAAGAATTAAGCCTTTTGAAAGAAGAGTAACACTTGGTTTTAAAAGCTTAAGAGTTATACTAGCTTATGGAAAGTTAGGTATAACGCTAAGAGAGATAAAAAGAATGATTTATTGATTTAAGAAGATAAGAGACTTAACTTGTTTTATCGGGTAAGTAACATTTTGATAAAAATGTTGTAAAACCTCATTCGCGAATAATGAGTACTTGGTTTTTAAAAGAATAATGTTTTACTGATTTCGGAAATCAGAATAAGTATCGAACAAACCACTGCAGCGTTAATAAAGGGAAATGCACTGACTACTTAATGTACTATTAAGACCGGAGAAACTTCCATCCGCATGAAGCTAAGATGAGACAAAATGATATTACATTTCCTAGATCATGGTCATTATAAGATTGTTATAAACAAGAATAACCTACTCACACATAAGGTATACGTTTCTCAAATTGTTTTAAAGGATTAAAACTATGGACTACGAAACCTTTCGAAAATGAGAAACTTGAGTAATTGAAATTAGGCAAACTTGAAACATTTGGAAAAGAATGTCGTTACTTGATTTTACAAAGAGAAGTGTTTCGATTTACTTCAAAAAGATGATCACTCTATTTTCATATACTACGGGTATTGTGTGACTTTTGTGAAAGTAACGTATCTTTTAAAGAGTTAATGTATGAAGTACTTCGGGGATAATAACCCGAACTAGTTGACATATAGCGAAAGTACCTTGTGTATAACTTGATTGTGTTGGTTTGTGATAGCCTTGTAATACTTTCTTGTTGATTGATAAGTAAACATGCTAGGATGCTACGTGTTAGTATCTTGTGATGTTAGTGTAAAGGGTTTTCCTCGATCGCGCTTAAAGTTGTTTGACTATCACCGTTATGTTGGTATTGTACCACTCACCTTGACTTGTTTCCGAGGTTGTCGCCTCCGACGCGGTAGACTCAGCGATGCAGGACCATGATTCGAGAATACCTCATGCGGATCCGTGGATCCATGCGGAACTACGGAGTTCCGTGTTAGTTTGCGCCTTTATGGTCATGCGGTCTATGTGGCCACGCGATCGCGAGTCGAGCGACGGGAGTAGCTACCGATGCGAGGAATACCTCACGCGCCTATGAGGTTGGCCTATGCGAGTCGCGGAGAGTTCAGGCTAGACGCGCACATTTGATATCGCGCGAGTGACCGGCTTTGATCATGTGACGGCTTAGATGATATCATGATACGCTTATGACCTTTCTAGCATCTGGGTGTTAGTAGTCGGCCATGTCTTCGCACTTACCCTGCATCGTTTTATTAGGCACCGTGGGACCAGTGTTCATGTATTCCTTCGTGCTTTTATATCATAAACCGCCATGCGGGAAGGTATTCCACGCATGATTGATGTTATGGGCGTGAGACCCATAGTTATACTTCGAGTGATGACTTTGAGGCGTGAGTCCCTAACTTGACATGATCGTTTATTTATCAGGAATCGTAGTTTGGTTATCATACATGTCTCTGTTTTATATAGATCGCTATGATTTCATTTACTGATTTTCGCCACATACTGTACCGCCAGATCGACTCTTCGGGCCGCGTTCATGCCGCAGTTGAGGTACACCGCCGTTGATCCTAGTTCTCGTGGTCACGATTCGCTTGGGAAGCTCCGTTTATCCGGAGACTTATAAGTGGTATACTCCCCCTCAAGGTAGGTGCTATTCAGGGTATGGCGGGCCCCGCCCCGCCATTGTTGTCATGTCATTCTTAGAGGTCCGTAGTATCGCGGGCAGAGTTGGATGGGATGTAACTGTTCGGTGTTCAAATTGTTAATTATATATATACTGAAGGTAACCGTTTTTTGTTAGCCTGTCTTCTTATTACACTGGTTTCATGTATTGTCTTTATGTTCCGCTGATTACTCTGATGTTGTATCACTAGGGTGCCCGGGGTAAGGCACGATCCACGCCCCGAACGTCGTGACAAAAGTGGTATCAGAGCAGTTAATCCTCGGAAAGTGTCTACAGACCGTATCCAGTAGAGTCTTGATTATCGGTGTGTTGTGCACCACACCAATAATCAGGAGGCTATAGGATATGTAGGATTGGTTTCCATTCTTCTCACTCTGAGATCGTGCCTTAGAGCTGTGTTGTAGGTTGGACCCTCTAACGTATTTCTTTCCCTTACCGATATGCCTCCGCGTAGGGCAAACCCGGGCCCAAGAGGGCAAAGCAGCCGAGGGAGCTGCGAGTAGAGTTCAGAGGGTTACGAGGGCACAGGCCCAACCATCACCTGAGTTAGGTGCTTCGTTCGGGGAGTTATGCTACGTCACCAGCCCTAGCAGAGTTTAGCACGGCAGCGTGCTTCATCGCGCCATGACATTTGAACCTTCAGTTCCACGACCGGAAACAGAGAATATAGATTGCGAAGATGCGACCCTGTTACTAACTATGGATTTGGCTACCAGAGAGTATACCGATATACCGCGAGTCTTGATGACTATCTAAGAGAGGGTTGTGTAAGAGTAATTCTTCAGTTAGGCTTGAGCATGGCCTGTGTACGGGCTTATGCGCAGCAGGCCAAGAAAACGTAGAGATCGACGGGTTAACCGAGGATAGCAGAAGAGGGCCAGAACAGCAGGATCATTTAGTAACTTTCGAGTCGAGTCGCCTCACCAGCAGATTGATTATGCACATCCACCAGTGCAGAGTGGTCCTCCACAGGGTCCAGAACGTTCGGGATGCAGGAGTTGGTCAGATCTCCAGATCTTCCGCTCACGATTGTTATACCCGTATTTCCGCAGTATGCGTGGGACGACGAGGAATTTGAGCCTTAAAGTTAGGCAAGGTTCGAATTTTGTGCACAACACCCGGTTAGAGTCGTTTTTCGACGAAACGTTTCCACAGCTTGCGAAGGGAAAATTCCGGCTATGTCATTTAGTATTTTTGCGAATTTTCCGAGAGACGAAATGTTTTGGACCAACGGAGGTGACACTGTCACCCTGCCGACGCTGGGTTGCCGAATTGGTCACGTCTTCTTGGCCTATTGGCTCCTTGTTTTGGCCTTGTTTTGTGGCTTGTTTGGTGCCATGTTTTGTGCCTTGTTTTGTGGAGTAGGGGTTATAGTGCATGGCTTGATCTTGGCCATTGGTTGGCCCTTGGCTTCCCTATAAATACCCCCCCTTTGAGATGAACTTCTTCATCCTAAATTTCACTAAGTGTTGAAATCCTCCCTCCCCTCTTGTGTGTTGTTCTCGCCCAAGAGCCCCCTCCCTAGTAAAGGCCCTGGCCGAGAAACCCCTACCCTTTGTGTAGCCTTAGCCGAGAACACCCCCTTCCTCGAGTTGTTCTCGTGAGATACCCCTGGTTGAGAAATACTCTCCAAATATTGTTATGATGCCCAAATACTTTAGCTCATATACCTTGTAGTACTTTCCAAAAGTTACCTCTATACGTAGAGTCTAAATACTACCTTTTGTCCTTTAGTCTCAAACCGAAACCCTAAGGAAATCTTCATAGTTGGTTGAAGTATGTAAGTAGAAGTTGGTTAGAACTTCTAAGGGTTGTTGGAGCGGATTGGAGCGCACTGAGTAGAGCTAAACCTTGCTCAGATCGACTTTTATCTCGGATAATTTTGGGCTTATCGAGGTAAATAATCTTGTCCCCTTTGGTAATTGGAAATTACACGTTGTTGTAATATATAGTTGGAGTATACTATATATAGAATGAACTTAGTATTGTGGCAATGTCTTTTGACTTAAGCTGAATTTAAAGAAAGAATCGAATCGTAATTACATAGATCAGTACATGAGACTTGTGTAGTTTTACTGTGTAGTAGAATTGTACACGTCCGGATTAGACGTATAAACCCCCTGGTTGGCTTGGTAGCCGGCCTCGATAGAGGAGGAGATTTACGCGTTGCGGGAGGAGGAGCGAATTTTACGTAGAGTATGGGAACCGTGTGTTTAGAAGATTAATAAGCGCCTTGTGGCCTTATAGGTTGAAGTACTATGTGTGGCGTGATCTACGTGGCTTAAGGAGTAGTCGACGGTTTGAGGTACTTGGAGCGTTTTGCTATTAGTCAATAATCGTCGCGAGGTATGTGAACCTCTTCCTATCTTTTCTAGCATGATATGTGTATAACTATGTAGTACGGTAGACGTACATGTGTTAAAGGTATTTGATTGGTTTAAAACATAAAGGGTTATAACGGCTTTATGGGAAGTTGGTTATAACAGCTTTATGTAAGTAAGAAATGCTTTGTGGCTTTTAAAAGATAACTGATTTGACTTATAGTTGACTTGATGTGTGATAATAAGAATCTTGAAGTATTTCAAAAGATTTGAGAACCTTTTTGAAAAGAAGAGTAATACTTGGTTTTGAAAACATAAGAGTTATACTAGCTTTATGGGAAGTTAGGTATAACGTCTTAAGAATGGTAAAAAGAAATGGTTTACTGATTTTTAGAAGTTAAGAGACTTGATCTTAAAAGATAAGAGACTTGGCTTAATTGTATTGATATGAAGTTTGTTAACAATGTGAAACCTCATTCGTAAGTAATGGGTACTTGGTTTTAAAAGGAATAATGTTTCTTGATTTGAATCGAATGAGTATCGACAAACCACGACGTTAATATAGGAAAATGTAATGAATAATGAAGTATTATTAAAACCAGTAGAAACCCCATCTGCATAGAAACTAAGATGAGACAAAATGATATTACATTTCCTAGATCATGGCTGCTTAATAAGATTGATTATGAATAAGAATAACCTACACTCATATAAGGCATATGTTACTCAAAATGTTTTAAAAGAGATTAAGACATTGAACTATGAAACTTTTCTAAAATAAAGAGCCTTGAGCAATTGAAATTAGGCAAACTGGAACCTTAGGGGAAAAGAATGTGGTTGAAAAGGAAAGTGTTTGGGTTTACCTATAAATGTGAGTCACTCTATTTTATACTACGGGTATCGGGTGACTTTTATAAAAGGAATGTATCTCTTTAAAAAAAGGAATTTAACGTACGTAGTACTTTAGGGTTAAAACCCGGACTTTGATATAAAATGAAGGTACTTTGAGTTGTGTATAACTTGCCTATGCTTGTTGTTGTGTAACTTGTCTATGCTTGTTGTTGTGTAACTTGCCTATGCTTGTTGTGATAGCCTTTGTTGTGCAAGAATTGTGTTTCTATATTACCGCGTCTCGATGGAGGGGTTGACTTATTGAGACTTACTTGGACGCATCGCGTGTGGAAGATTCCACGTATGCTTCCATTATTATTGTTACATGGGCATGTCTACACCGATGATGTGGACATGTGGCCATTCGTTATTTACTGGCGTATCGTGACTTACGGTTGTGATCGCGTAGCTGTTTACTTGCCCCGCCACGTGACGCAGGATCTGGTATAGGTTATTGCACCGCCACGTGTCGCCTTCGCAGTCGGTGTTTGGATGGAGCCGTGACTTACGGATGTGATCGGTGCGCGAGTCGATTCACTTGCCCCGTCGCCGCTACGTGGCGCAGGTGGAGCTGGTGGAGGCTATTGCACCTGCCACGTGTCAGCTTCATGATATGGTTGTACAATATTATTGGTACGGTCGGATTTGGTAGTTATACTTGCCCCGTACGGTTTTTATGGCACAGGTAGGACTTGGTGTTCATGTATACTCCTTGGTGTTGTTATATCATAGACTGCCGGCAGTGAGGAAGGAATTCCACGGGCACGAGTGGTGAATTGGAGGGCGTGAGTCCCTGACTTGATATAACTGCTTATATGTTGTGTACTGTAGTTTGGTTATCATGCATGTCTCCCGCTTTATATAGACTGTTATGATTTCATTTACTGATTTCTGATTTCACATACTTGGTACTGTTATCGACCTCCTTGGCCGCGTCATGCCGCAGGTAGAGGTACATCGGCTGTCGATCCCCGCGTTTAGGATCACATTTCAGCGTGTTGGGAAGCTCCGTTCCTTCGGAGGCTTATCTTTTGGTATGTTACCCTGAGTCTGTAGGTTCTTGTACATTCAGGGGTATGGCGGGGACCTGTCCCGTCATAGTTGTTGTAAATCTTAGAGGTCTGTAGCACTGTTGTGGGCAGGGTTGTAAAAGGATTAAACTGTTCGGGTTTTATGTATATACTGAAGTCAACTGTTTTGGTTGGCCTGTTTTTTTATCACACCTCTTGATTCATGTCTATTTGCATGTTTAAGTTTTTATTTCCGCTGGTTTTCTCTGATGTTGTATCACTAGGGTGCCGGGGTAAGGCACCAGTCACGGGCCCGGGTTCGGGTCTTGACAAAGTGGTATTAGAGCAGTTAGTCCTCGGAAAGTGTCTACAGACCGTGTCTAGTAGAGTCTTGATTATCGGTGTGTTGTGCACCACATCTATAATCAGGAGGCTATAGGACATTTAGGATTGGTTTCCATTCTTCTCATTCTGAGATCGTGTCTTAGAGCTGTGTGATAAGTTGGACCCCTCTGACGTATTTCGTTTTTACCAGTTATGCCTCCGCGCAAGGCAACCCGGGCCTAGAAGGGCAAGGCAGCAGAGGGAGCTGCGAGTAGAGCAGCGAGACCACGATACACGAGCCTCCATCCGCACCGGAGCAGAGGAGATGAGTTACAAGGAGTGGGCGATTAATGGCGTGGTTGTGGCTGACTTGAGGATAGTGGATCGCAGCAGTTCAAAGAGCACCGATGGTTCACCCTAGATCGAGATAGTTCGAGGCTACGATTTTCTCGAGTTGTAAACCGCCAGAGTTTTATGGGTCGAGGCACGAGGATGATCCGCAGGAGTTCATCAAGCGATTCTGACGGATCATGAGAGTGATCAAGGCATCGGAGACCGAGTCGGTGGTCCTAGGTTCGCATCGGCCGCGTGATACCATGATCGGTTTTGATTCGTGGGAACCGCCCCGGGAGAGCATGCACTTCCGGTATGTGGAACGAAGTTCTCGAGGCCTTTCTTGCACATTTCTTGCCTCCCGGATGAGGAGGGCTCGGCCGGCGATTTTTGGTGTTGCGGCGAGCAGGCGCACGGTTCGGGAGTACAATGTGGAGTTCGACTCATTGGCGATGCGTCCGCGTTGGTAGCTAGTATGGAGGATCGAGTGCACCGATATGTTCTGAGGCTCGATGATTACCTAGCGAGAGTTGTTCGTGTAGCTCTTCACCGGGCATGGACATTGCCGCACGCAGCGTATGCACTGGATGTGAGGAGCGGATAAATCGACGGAATGACCAAGGTCGGCGAAGAGGGCGAGCAGCGAGGTCCTGGTAACGTTCGAGGCGATGCCTCAGCAATAGACTAGTTATGTACCTCCGCCAGTACAGAGTGGTCCTCCACAGCCTTCGGGACCTTCGGGTTATTCAGGAGCAGGTCGGGGCTCCCAGGTTTCAGATTTTCAGGGGAGTAGGAGTACTCGTCGGATGAGGCCACCCGTATCTCAGTGTGACCATTGTGGTAAAGCCCATAGGGAATGTCGTCTTGGTTTGGGAGATTGCTATACTTGCGCCGATGGGGCCATTTGTGAGACTGTCCAGGCCGGGGTAGCACTGGTAGGATAGCACAGACTACTAGATCAGTTGCGGGTTCTTCACCTTCCATAGCTAGGCAGGATGTTCATACACCGGCAGGCCACGGTAGAGGTCGCGGTAGAAGTTTCCAGTTTTAGCGGTCCTTTGAACCGCCTATTTTCAGGTATATCCTTAACCCTCTAGAGTTGTATGTATTGATGTACTGATGATGTGTTTAGTGTTATGATCGGATAGCTTTGTGCTAAAATGTGATTTAGAAACCTGGTTAGTGAAAAAGGGTAAGTCCCTGGGTAGTGTGAAATAGAAGTGGTAGCTTTCATGACTTGTATAGTTAAGATTGTTCCGGATCGGGGAACAAGAGTTTGGCGCGTTTGGGAGTGCGGTTGAGGACCATTTGGGTCAACCCGTGCCTGATTAGGGTGGGGTCGATTCGAGGTGGTCCCGCCAGAGGTAGGGTCACGAGGGTGTTAGGCCCGGTTTAGGTGACCATCGTATGAGTTCGTGGATATGTTCGACCAGAAGCGGTTCGTGAAGGCCGGGAATGGCCTTAAAGAAGATTGAGGTTAGTAAGATGACCAAGTTTGGAGGTAGTGACTCCAGAGATTTTTGGGAACTGAAGTAATGACTGAAGTATGGTACGATGCAGGAGAGTTCAAGTGACTACGACGAGTAAGGATAGAAGAGAACGTGTGTTATTTCGTGGCCATGTGTGGCGTTGGCAACTAGTTAGAGGAACTTTATCGTAATCCGTCTTGAGAAGGAACATTCGGGACGAATGTTTCTAAGGAGGGGAGAATGTTATACCCCGTATTTCCAGAGTATGTACGTAAGGACGTACGTAGGAATTTGAGCCTTAAAGTTAGGCAAGGTTCGAATTTTGTGCACAACACCCGGTTAGAGTCGTTTTTCGACGAAACGTTTCCACAGCTTGCGAAGGGAAAATTCCGGCTATGTCATTTAGTATTTTTGCGAATTTTTCCGAGAGACGAAAGGTTTTGGACCAACGGGAGGGTGACACTTGTCACCCCTGCCGACGTTGGGTCGGGCCGAATTGGTCACGTCTTCTTGGCCTATTGGCTCCTTGTTTTGGTCTTGTTTTGTGGCTTGTTTGGTGCCATGTTTTGTGCCTTGTTTTGTGGAGTAGGGGTTAGAGTGCATGGCTTGATCTTGGCCATTGGTTGGCCCTTGGCTTCCCTATAAATACCCCCCCTTTGAGATGAACTTCTTCATCCTAAATTTCACTAAGTGTTGAAATCCTCCCTCCCCTCTTGTGTTGTTCTCGCCCAAGAGCCCCCTCCCTAGTAAAGGCCCTGTGCCGAGAAACCCCGACCCCTTGGGGTAGCCTTAGCCGAGAACACCCCCTTCCCTTGGAGTTGTTCTCGTGAGATACCCCTTGGTTGAGAAATACTCTCCAAATATTGTTATGATGCCCAAATACTTTAGCCCATATACCTTGTAGTACTTTCCAAAAGTTACCTCTATACGTAGAGCAGAATACTACCTTTTGTCCTTTAGTCTCAAACCGAAACCCTAAGGAAATCTTCATAGTTGGTTGAAGTATGTAAGTAGAAGTTGGTTAGAACTTCTAAGGGTTGTTTGGAGCGGATTGAGCACACGGAGTAGAGCTAAACCTTGCTCAGATCGACTTTTATCTCGGATAATTTTGGGCTTATCGAGGTAAATAATCTTGTCCCCTTGGTAATTGGAAATTACACGTTGTTGTAATATATAGTTGGAGTATACTATATATAGAATCAACTTAGTATTGTGGCAATGTCTTTTGACTTAAGCTGAATTTAAAGAAAAGAATCGAATCAGTAATTACATAGGGCTATCAGACATGAGACTTGTGTAGTTTTTGTGTAGTAGAATTGTACACGTCCGGATTAGGCGTATAACCCCCTGGTTGGCTTGGTAGCCGGCCTCGATAGAGTAAGAGATTTACGCGGTTGCGGGGGGAGTCGCGAATTTTCTGTAGAGTATGGGAACCGTGTGTTTAGAAGATTAATAAGCGCCTTATGGCCTTATAGGTTGAAGTACTATGTGTGGCGTGATCTACGTGGCTTAAGGAGTAGCCGACGGTTTGAGGTACTTGGAGCGTTTTGCTATTAGTCGGTAATCGTCGCGAGGTATGTGAACCTCTTCCTATCTTTTCTAGCATGATATGTGTATAACTATGTAGTACGGTAGACGTACATATGTTAAAGGTATTTGATTGGTTTAAAACATAAAGGGTTATAACGGCTTTATGGGAAGTTAGTTATAACAGCTTTATGTAAGTAAGAAATGCTTTGTGGCTTTTAAAAGATAACTGATTTGACTTATAACTGACTTGATGTGTGATAATAAGAATCTTGAAGTATTTCAAAAGATTTGAGAACCTTTTTGAAAAGAAGAGTAATACTTGCTTTTGAAAACATAAGAGTTATACTAGCTTTATGGGAAGTTAGGTATAACGTCTTAAGAATGGTAAAAAGAAATGGTTTACTGATTTTTAGAAGTTAAGAGACTTGATCTTAAAAGATAAGAGACTTGACTTAATTGTATTGATGTGAAGTTTGTTAACAATGTGAAACCTCATTCGTAAGTAATGGGTACTTGGTTTTAAAAGGAATAATGTTTTACTGATTTCGAAAATCAGAATGAGTATCGACAAACCACGGCAGCGTTAATATAGGAAAATGTAATGAATAATGAAGTATTATTAAAACCAGTAGAAACCCCCATCTGCATAGAAACTAAGATTAGACAAAATGATATTACATTTCCTAGATCATGGCTGCTTAATAAGATTGATTATGAATAAGAATAACCTACACTCATATAAGGCATATGTTACTCAAAATGTTTTAAAAGAGATTAAGACATTGAACTATGAAACTTTTCTAAAATAAAGAGCCTTGAGCAATTGAAATTAGGCAAACTGGAACCTTAGGGGAAAAGAATGTGGTTGAAAAGGAAAGTGTTTGGGTTTACCTATAAATGTGAGTCACTCTATTTTATACTACGGGTATCGGGTGACTTTTATAAAAGGAATGTATCTCTTTAAAAAAAGGAATTTAACGTACGTAGTACTTTAGGGTTAAAACCCGGACTTTGATATAAAATGAAGGTACTTTGAGTTGTGTATAACTTGCCTATGCTTGTTGTTGTGTAACTTGTCTATGCTTGTTGTTGTGTAACTTGCCTATGCTTGTTGTGATAGCCTTTGTTGTGCAAGAATTGTGTTTCTATATTACCGCGTCTCTCGATGGAGGGCCGGTTGACTTGTTGAGGACTTACTTGGACGCATCGGCGGTGTGGAAGATTCCACGTATGCTTCCATTATTATTGTTACATGGGCATGTCTACACCGATGACGTGGACATGTGGCCATTCTGGTTATTTACTGAAGTATCGTGACTTACGGTTGTGATCGTGCGTAGCTGCTTTACTTGCCGTCGCCACGTGGACGCAGTGGATCTGGTATAGGTTATTGCACCGCCACGTGTCGCCTTCGCGAGTCGGTGTTTGGATGGAGCCGTGACTTACGGATGTGATCGGTGCGTGGCGATTCACTTGCCCCCGCTACGTGGCGCGGTGGGAGTGGAGGCTATTGCACCGCCACGCGTGTCGCCTTCATGATATGGTTGTACAATATTATTGGTGCGGTCGGTTGGTAGTTATACTTGCCGCACGGTTTTATGGCACGTAGGACTTGGTGTTCATGTATACTCCTTGGTGTTGTTATATCATAGATCACGGCTGAGGAAGGAATTCCACGCACGAGTGGTGAATTGGAGCGTGAGTCCACGACTTGATATAATCGCTTATATGTTGGTCTCGTAGTTTGGTTATCATGCATGTCTCGCTTTATATAGATCGTTATGATTTCATTTCTGATATTCTGATTTCACATACTTGGTACTGTTAGATCGACCTCCTCGGGGCCGCGTCATGCCGCAGTAAGGTACATCTACCGTCGATCCTCGCGTTTAGGATCACATTTCGTGTTGGGAAGCTCCGCCTTCCTTGAGGCTTATCTTTTGGTATGTTACCACAGTGCAGAGGTTCTTGTACATTCTGGGTATGGCGGGCCCTGTCGTCATAGTTGTTGTAAATCTTAAGTCCAGAGTTGTGGCGTGGATTGTAAAAGGATTAAACCGTTGAGTTTTATGTATATACCAAGGCAACTGCTTTGGTTGGCCTGTTTATTTATCACACCTCTTGATTCATGTCTATTTGCATGTTTAAGTTTTTATTTCCGGTTTTCTCGATGTTGTATCACTAGGGTGCCGGTAAGGCACGATCCACGCCCGGTTCGGTCTTGACAACAGGCGTGACGTCATTCCAGGGAATGTCGTCTTTTGTTGGTTGGTGCTCGTTTTACCGACGGCCGTAAATGCCCGTGGTCGATCAGGTGACCTAGTAGGAGGACTCACCTTCAGATCGGTGGGTAGTTCGTCACCTTCCTTAGATATGCCCTACAGGCGTTTGATTAAACGACTAAGGAGCGAAGCGATTCGAATATATCCTTAACCTCAGAGATTAGTATGTATGATAAGATGAGTATATCTTAAGTGTTATGTTACGATAACATAAGTGTAAAATTGTGGTTGGAAACCATGGTTAGATAGAAAGCGGTAAGGTTGGGGATAAGGGAAGGTGTGAACCTTAGAATGTTATACGTGGAGACCTTAGAGGTAAGGCCATCTCTGTAAAGATTTATTTTATGTTTGACCTTACCGCAGTACATAGTGCACGTGAGCTATGTTTGTGGGATAAGTACCTGAGTAGTGTGAAATGAAAAAGCGGAGTTGAGCTAAGAAGACCGCTAGTTTTTCGTAACGTGATTAAATTGTTACTGAACGGTGAGCTAGTGTTTTGAGCGTTGCCGTGTCTGGTTGAGGCCATGATGCGGGTCAACCCGCGGCCTGTATGGTGATAAGTGGTTGTGGTGGTCCCGCCAGTGGTAGGTCACGAGGTGTTAGGCCGAGTTTAGTTAACCAGACGAGTTCGTGGATGCGTTCGACCCGATGTCGGGCCAACGAGGTCACCCGTCTTATCTTTTAGTCGACCAGTTTACTCGGCAGGAGGTATGCGAGATGTCGCATCGAAGGTTGTAAGGCTGCGACGGTGCCTACCTTCACCTTATGTCGCGATGGAGCCAGTGTTACACTTATTTTCGTTTTCGAAGTTTTACGAGCGGGGTTAGGAACTCGGGTAGTCTCCAGATCGCGTTCGCCTCGGCCGGTGTGGATTTAGGGGTAGTAAGGATTGTGGTCTCCTGTTGAGGAGTGTTTTAATAGCTACCATTTCGATTCGGATGTCGCTTTATGGCCTTGCGGCGGAAGTGTAAGTCACGGCCGATTGGTTCGATGTTGGCAGGTTCGGATAGTTGGTTCGGGTTTGTTCCAACGGTGTGGATAGGGTGAAGCTTATCTGAAGAGGTTTTTGGCACGAGAAATCGTGCGGATTATCGGCGACGACGCTTGGAGTTCGGGTTGACGGTCGGTATTCTTGAAGGTACCACCCCGGATAGGGTGTGACGAGTTTTGGAAAACAGAGGAAACTTAGCCCGAGTTACTTTGGGACTTGTGAGTTCTTGTGAGGGATAGGCCAGGTTGCCTATATGTTAGCATTTGTCGTCCGACTTAGGAGGCAGTGCGTCCGGTCTTTCGTATTGCTATGTGCAGAAAATTATCGGAGATCCATCCAGAGTGTTCCCAGTTAATGATGACCAAGTTGGAGATAGTAACCCCGAGATTTGGAAAATGAAGCAGTAACAAATGTGGTAAGCTATGAGAAAGAGTTCAAATGTACGAGAAGGGTACGACGAGTAAAGGAAGAAGCGAGCATGTATTACGAGCATAGAGGTGATCATTACTTTGGTGATGTTAGAGGTGTTTTCTCGTGGACTTGGATGTAAGAATTGTGCGCAGGTGTTTCTGTGGCCAGGTGTGGCAGGATTGTTCTGGTAAGTATAGTAGTGAAGACTATACTGGCGCATGTTTGTTTTGAGACTTAGAAGGAACATTCGGGACGAATGTTTCTAAGGAGGGGAGAATGTTATACCCCGTATTTCCAGTATGTACGTGGGGCGCACGTGAAAAGTTTGGACTTTAAAGTGGCTTCGCCGATTTATTTTTGGTCACAACACCCGGTTAGAGTCGTTTTGCGACGAAACTTTTTATACAAGTGGCTAAGGGAAAATTCCGGCTATATCATTTTTAATTTTTGCGGATTTTTCCTAGAGACGAAATGTTTTGGACCAACGAGAGGGCAACACTTGCACCCTCTCATCAGTGGGCATGGCGCTTGACGAAATGGGTGAGTGGGAGTAGGTAGGATTTTTGTGATATTTGTGTGGTAGATGGATAAGGTACACATGGAGGAATCTTGGCCCTACACTTGCATAGCACTTGGCTAGATCTTGGTCATTGGTTGTCCTTTGCTAGACCTATAAATACCCCCCTTTGGAAGACTTATTCATCCTAAAATGTTCTAAGTCTTAGAAATCCTCCCCCGCCCGTGTTGTTGTTCTCGTCCTCCCCCTTTGAGAGGCCCCTTGGCCGAGCCCCCGTCGAGAGTACCCCACAGTGGGGTAGGTCGAGGTATACACCCCCTTGTGGTGTTGTCTCGTATAAATACCCCCCTCTTGGTAGAAATACTCTCCATAGTATTGTTACTATACCCAAAATACCTTGGCCCTTATACCTTGTAGTATTCCAAGGTTACACTTATACGAAAAGCCCAGAAATACTATTATACTTCCCGTCAGTCACAAAAACGAAACCCTAAGGAAAATCTCCATAGTTAGTTGGAGTATTAAGTAGAAGTTAGTTAGAACTTCTAAGGGTGGTTTGGAGCGGGTTGGAGCGCACGGAGTTGGAGCTAAACGTTGCTCAGGAGCGACTTTAAACTAGGATAATTTTGGGCTTATCGAGGTAAATATCTTGTCCCCCTTATTGTAATTGGAAAATTACATGTTGTAAGATTATATAGTTGAAGTATACTATATATAGAACTAAACCTAGCTTTGCGGCAATGTCTTTTGACTTAAGCCTGAATATAAAGAAAGAGAACTGAACTGTAATTACATAGGATTGTATTACAAAGAGACTTGTGTAGCATTCTTGTGAAGTAGAATTGTACACGCCTGTTAGATGTATAAACCCCAGGTTGGCTTGATGGCGGCCTCGATAGAGGAGAGATTTACGCTGCCATGCGGGGGAGGTCTTTGAATTTTACAGATAATGTTCTACGATGAGGTCTAGATGTTAATAAGCGCCTTGTGGCCTTATAGGTTGAAGTACTATGCGTGGCGCGATCTACTTGGCTTAAGGAGTAGCCGACGGTTTGAGGTACTTGGGCGTTTTGCTATTAGTCGATAATCATCGCGAGGTATGTGAACCTCTTCCTGTCTTTTCTAGCATGATATGTGTATAACTATGTAGTACGGTAGACGTACATGTGTTAAAAGTAATTGATTGATTTAAAACATAAAGTGTTATAACGGCTTTATGGGAAGTCGTTATATGACTTTATGTAAGTAAGAAATGCTTTGTGGTTTTTAAAGGATAACGATTTGACTTATAATCGATGGATGTGTGATAATAAGAATCTTGAAGTATTTCAAAAGAATTAAGAAGCCTTTTGAAAGAAGAGTAACACTTGGTTTTAAAAGCTAAGAGTTATACTAGCTTATGGAAAGTTAGGTATAACGCTTAAGAGAGATAAAAGAATGATTTATTGATTTAAGAAGATAAGAGACTTAACTTGTTTTATTGGGTAAGTAACATTTTGATAAAATGTTGTAAAACCTCATTCGCGAATAATGAGTACTTGGTTTTTAAAAGAATAATGTTTCTTGATTTAAATCGAATAAGTATCGAACAAACCACTGCAGCGTTAATCAAGGGAAATGCACTGACTACTTAATGTACTATTAAGACCAGTAGAAACTTCCATCTGCATAGAAGCTAAGATGAGACAAAATGATATTACATTTCCTAGATCATGGCTGCTGTTATAAGATTGTTATAAACAAGAATAACCTACTCACACATAAGGTATACGTTTCTCAAATTATTTTAAAGGATTAAAACTATGGACTACGAAACCTTTCGAAAATGAGAAACTTGAGTAATTGAAATTAGGCAAACTTGAAACATTTGGAAAAGAATGTCGTTACTTGATTTTACAAAGAGAAGTGTTTCGATTTACTTCAAAAAGATGATCACTCTATTTTCATATACTACGGGTATTGTGTGACTTTTGTGAAAGTAACGTATCTTTTAAAGAGTTAATGTATGAAGTACTTGGGGATAAAAACCCGAACTTGTTGACATATAGCAGAAAGTACCTTGTGTGTATAACTTGATTGTGTTGGTTTGTGATAGCCTTGTAATACTTTCTTGTTGATTGATAAGTAAACATGCTAGGATGCTACGTGTGTTAGTATCTTGTGATGTTAGTGTAAAGGGGTTTTCCCCTCGACTGCGCTTAAAGTTGTTTGACTATCAGCCGTTATGTTGGTATTGTACCACTCACCTTGACTTGTTTCGGAGGTTGCGCCTCCGACGCGGTAGACTCAGCGATGCAGGACCATGATTCGAGAATACCTCATGCGGATCCAGGGGATCCATGCGGAACTACGGGAGTTCCAGGTTAGTTTGCGGCCTTTATGGTCATGCGGTCTATGTGGCCATGCGGACTGCGAGTCCAGGGCGATGCCGGGGAGTAGCTACCCTCGATGCGAGGAATACCTCATGCGGGCCTATGAGGTTGGCCTATGCGGAGTCATGAGAGTTCGGGGCTAGACGCGCACATTTGATATCATGCCGGTGACCGGCTTTGATCATGTGATCTGCAGACAGATATCATGATCTGATTATGACCTTGCTAGTCGTAGGTGTTAGTAGTCGGCTATGTCTTCGCACTTACCTGCATCGTTTTATTAGGCACCGTGGGACCCGTGTTCATGTGTATTCCTTGGTGCTTTTATATCATAAAGCTTCGCAGCTGAGGAAGGTATTCCACGCATGATTGATGTTATGGCGTGAGACCCATAGTTATACTTGAGTGATGACTTTGAGGCGTGAGTCCCTAACTTGACATATTTGTTTATTTATTGTGAATCGTAGTTTGGTTATCATACATGTCTCGCTTTATATAGATTGCTATGATTTCATTTCTGATTTTCAGCCACATACTTGGTACATGTTATCGACCTCCTTCGCCGAAGTGCGTCATGCTGCAGGTTGAGGTACACCGATCGTTGATCCTAGTTCTCGTGGTCACGATTCGTTGGGAAGCTCCGTTTCTCAAGACTTATCAGTGGTATAGTCCCTGTCATGGTAGGTGCTACATTCGGGTATGGCGGGCCCCGTCCCGCCATTGTTGTCATGTCATTCTTAAGAGTGCGTAGTACCGCCGGGCGAGTTGGATGGGATGTAATCGTCGGTGTTCAAATTGTTATTTATATATATACCAAGGTAACCGCTTGGTTAGCCCGCTTTGTCTTATTACACTGGTTTCATGTATTGTCTTTATGTTCCGCTGATTACTCTGATGTTGTATCACTAGGGTGCCCGGGGTAAGGCACCAGTCACGGGCCCCGGAACGGGTCGTGACACTATCAAAGTCTAGACCACTCTGCAGGTTAATCTTCTGATGTGATTTCAGTTCAAGTCTTTTCTGTAATATCCTTCTATTACAGTTCAATTCTCTTCTATGAATCTTATATTCATTTCCATATTACTACAGTATGTAATTTCCAATTACAATAAAAGGACAAGATATTTACCTCGACAAGCCCATAAATATCCAAGTTAAATGTCGATCCTGAGCAACGCTTAGCTCCTACTCCGGGTGCTCCAACCCGCTCCAAACAACCCTTAGAAGTTCTACGCAACTTCTTCTTAATACTTCAACCAACTGTGAAGATTTTCCTTAGGGTTTGGTTTGAGACAAAAGGGACATAAGGTAGTATTTCCGGGCTCTACGTATAGAGGTAACTTTGGAATACTACAAGGTATACGACTAAGGTATTTTGGTATAGTAACAATACTTCAGAGAGTATTTCTACCAAGAGGGGAGGGGGTATTTATACGAGACAACACCACAAGGAGGGGTGACCTCTACCAACCCCACTGTGGAGGGGAAACTCGGCCAAGGGAGGGCTCTCGCCGAGGGCCTCACAGGGGAGGGAGGGACTCGCCAAAGGCCTTCACGAAATGGGGGAGGGGTTTTCAAGACTTGAGGAAGTGAGGAGTGGATGAAGAAAGCTTCACAAAGGGAGGGGTATTTATAGGGAAACCAATGGCCATGATCTAGCCAAGTGGGGGGGGGGCAAGTGGAGGGCCAAGATTTGCCCAAGTTCCCCCTAGTCCCTACTCCACAAATCCCTCACAAATATCCTACCAACTAAAGCCCCCAAATCGTGCAAGGCTTGCCGTCCACACTCCACCAACTTGAGGGTGACAAGTGTCGCCCTCTCGTTGGTCCAAAATGTTTCGTCTCTCGGAAAAATCCGCAAAAATTAAAAATGACATAGCCGGAATTTTCCCTTCGCAAAGTTTGTAAAACGTTTCGTCGAAAAACGACTCTAACCGGGTGTTGTGCACAAAAATCGAACCTATGCCTAACTTTAAAGCCCAAACTTTTCACGCACGCCCCACGCATATACTCCGAAATACGGGGTATAACATTCTCCCCTCCTTAGAAACATTCGTCCCGAATGTTCCTTCTAAGTCTCAAACAAACATGCGCCAGTATAGTCTTCACTGCTATACTTACGAAAACAATCCTGCCACACCTGGCCACAGAAACACCTGCGCAAATACTTACATCCAAGTCCACGAGGAAACACCTCTAGCAACACAAAAGCCCTTACCCGAGGTCTAAAATATACTTCCTTCGCACCTTCTCCTTACAAAAGAAATGATCACATCTATGCTCGCAATACATGCTCGCTTCTTCCTTACGCTGCCGTACTTTCTTGTACACTCAACTCTTTCTTACCATATCTCTCATCGATTCGGTTCCAAATCTCTGGGTTACTATCTCTAACTTGGTCATCATTAACTGGGAACACTTTGGATGGATCTCCGATACTTTTCCGAACATAACAATATGAAAGACCGGACATACTGTCTCCCACGTCGGACGTCAAAGCTAACTTATAGGCAACCCGCCTATCCTCCAACGGATACGAAAAGGCCCAAAGTAACTCGCTAAGTTTCCTCTATTTTCCAAAACTTGTCACACCTTCCAGGGTGGTACCTTCGAAGACTCCACCGCCAACTCCAAGCGTCGTCGCCGATTATCCGCACGACTTCTGTTGACTCTGAGCTGCCGATAACCTCTCCTGGATAGGCTTCACCCTAACCACATCCTGCCGAAATAAATATGAACCAACTATCAGCACTTTGCCAACATCGAACCAATCGACCGACAACTTACGCTTTCCGCCCTCAAGGCTTCATAAGGCGACATCCGAATCTGAAATGGTAGCTATTAAAACACTCCTCAACAGAGACAACAATCCTTACAAATACCCCAAATCACACACCGCCCGAGGCGAATGCGACATCGAGACTTACGAGTTCCTAACCCCGCTGGTAAAACTTCCGGAAAAAGAAATACCGTATCCTCGGCTCCACTGTCATCGTAAGGTGAAGGTAGGCACCCGTGCAACCTTACAACCTTTCTACGATATATCATCACCGCCAAGCAACGGCCCCTGTCGGTAAAGACACGATGGGTGACCCATCGGCCCGATCATCGGTTGAATCGTCCACGAACTCGCACGATGGTTAACTAATCTTGGGCCTAACACCTCGTGACCCTACCACTGGCGGGACCACCACAAACTTGTCACGACCAACCGGGCCGTGGATCGTGCCTACCCTGTGCACCCTAGTGATACAACATCGAGTAATCACAACATAAAGACAATACATTAAACGATTGTAATAAGACAGTTGAAATAAGAAGACAAGCTAACAAAAACGGTTACCTTCGATATATATATAAATAACAATTTGAACACCGAAGATTACATCCCATCCAACTCGCCTACAACAGATTTCATGCACTCTAAGAATGACATGATAACAATGGCGGATAGGCCCGCCATACCCCGAATGTAAGCACCTACCATGACAGGATTATACCATCGATAAGCCTCCGAGAAACGGAGCTTCCCAAACGCTGAATCGTGACCTCGAACTAGGATCAACGATCGTGTACCTCAACTCGCGGCGATTTAACGCACTCGGGGAGGTCGATAACAGTACCAAGTATGTGAAATCAAAATATCAGAAATGAAATCATAATAGTCTATAAAGCAGGAGACATATATGATAACCAAACTACAGTTCACAATAAATAAGCAGTCATGTCAAGTCAGGGACTCACGCCCTCAAAGTCATTACTCAAATGTAACTATGGGTCTCACGCCCACAACATCAATCATGCCCATGGAATACCTTCCTCACTGCCGGCAGTTTATGATATAAAAGCACCAAGGAATACACATGAACACCAGGTCCCACCTGTGTCATAATAAAACAAGACAGGTAAGTCTGAAGGCATAGCCGACTACTAACACCTACGCACCAACAAGGTCATAAATCCGTGTCATGATATCTCGCTCTGACCGTCACATGATCAAAGCCGGTCACTCGCCGCAAGATCAAATGTGCGCGTCTAGCCCCGAACTCCGCGACTCGCATAGGCCAACCTCATAGGCCCGCATGAGGTATAACCCCGCATCGAGGGTAGCTACTCCCCGGCATCCGCCTGGACTCGCAGTCCGCATGGCCACAAAGACCGCATGACCACAAGGGCCGAACACTAACCTGGAACTCCCGTAGTTTCGCATGGATCCCCTGGACCCGCATGAGGTATTCTCGAATCATGGTCCCAGACCGCCTGAGTCTACCCCGCATCGGAGGGCAGCTTAACCTCCGGAAACAAGTCAAGGTGAGTGGTATAATACCAACATAACGACTGATCGTTAAACAACTTTAAGCGCAATCGAGGGAAAACCCCTTTACACAAAACATCACAAGATACTAACACACGTAGCATCCTAGCATGTTTACTTATCAAATCAACAAGAAAGTATTACAAGGCTACCACAAACCAACACAATCAAGTTATACACACAGGGTACTTTCTACTTTATGTTAACAAGTTCGGGTTTTTCGCCCCAAAGGACTTCATGTATTACTCTTTTAAAAGATCCGTTTCTTTCACAAAAGTCACACAATACTCGTAGTATAAAAATAGAGTTACTATCTTCTGAAGTAAATAAAAATACTTCTTTTAGTAAAATCAAGTAACACATTCTTTTCCAAACGTTCAAGTTTGCCTAATTTCAAATACTCAAGTTTCTCATGTTCGAAAAGGTTTCGTAGTTCATAGTTTTAATCCTTTAAAACATAATTCTCTTTTAAACAGTTTGAGAAACATATGTCTTATATGTGAGTAGGTTATTCTTGTTTATAAACAATCTTATTGAGCAGCCATGATCTAGGAAATGTAATATCATTTTGTCTCATCTTAGTTTCTATGCAGATGGAGGTTTCTACTGGTTTTAATAATACTTCATTAATCAAACATTTCTCTTTATTAACGCTGCAGTGGTTTGTCGATACTCATTCTGATTTCCGAAATCAGTAAAACATTATACTTTTAAAACCAAGTACTCATTACTCGCGAATGAGGTTTTACAACATTTTTAACAAAATGTTAATTACCAAGTAAAACAAGTTAAGTCTCTTATCTTTCAAGATTAAGTCTCTTAACTTCTTAAATCAATAAATCATTCTTTTTATCTCTCTTAAGCCGTTATACCTAACTTTCCAAAAGCTAGTATAACTCTTAAGCTTTTAAAACCAAGTGTTACTCTTCTTTCAAAAAGGTTTCTTAATTCTTTTGAAATACTTCAAGATTCTTATTATCACACATCCAGTCAGTTATAAGTCAAATCAGTTATCTTTTAAAAACCACAAAGCATCTCTTACTTACATAAAGCTGTTATAACCAACTTCCCATAACGCCGTTACAACACTTTATGTTTCAAATCAATCAAATACATTTAACACATGTACGTCTACCGTACTACATAGTTATACACATATCATGCTAGAAAAGATAGGAAGAGGTTCACATACCTCGCGACGATTATCGACTATAAGCAAATCGCTCCACGGCTATAACCCGGCTAGCCTGGTCCACCTTTCAAGTAGCATATGCTACTCACAGAACATTCAACCTATAAAGGTTATACAAGTCTATCAAAGTCTAGACTACTCGGTAGAATAAATCTAGATACAAGATTCTACGGAAATTTGGGCAGCCCTTCCCTACCCGTCAAACTACACAAGTTCATCAGAATACCCATGTAAGTACAGTCCAATTCTCTTCTTTAAATTCAGGCTTAAGTCCAAAGACATTGCCGCAAGACTATGTTCAGTTCTATATATAGTATACTTCAACTATATATTCCTATAACATGTAATTTCCAATTACAATAGGGGGACAAGATTATTTACCTCGATAAGCCCAAAATTAACCGAGATAAAAGTCGATCCTGAGCAAGGTTTAGCTCCAACTCCGTGCGCTCCAATTCGCTCCAAACAACCCTTAGAAGTTCTAACCAACTTCTACCTAATACTCCAACTAACTATGGAGATTTTCCTTAAGGTTTCGTTTTTGTGACTGACGGAAAGTATAATAGTATTTCTGGGCTTTTCGTATAGGTATAACCTTGGAATACTACAAGGTATAAGGGCCAAGGTATTTTGGGTATAGTAACAATACTTTGGAGAGTATTTCTACCAAGAGGGGGGTATTTATACGAGACAACACCACAAGGGGGGGGTGTATACCTTATACCAACCCCACTCAGAGTGGGGTACTCTCGCCATGGGGTTCTCGGCAAGGGCCTCACCATGTGTGGAGGACGAGAACACAACAAGAGAGGGAAGGATTTCAAGACTTGGAATTTATTTTAGGATGAATAAGTCTTCAAAGGGGGGGGGGGGGGTATTTATAGGTCAAGTAAAGGCCAACCAATGGCCAAGATCATGCCAAGTGTGGTGCAAGTGTAGGGCTAGGATGTACCCATGTGTACCTTATCCATCTACCCTACCAACCAACACAAAATATCCTACCAACTATATTGTCCAAATCGTCTAAAGGGACGCCCACAATTTCCGCCAATGAGAGGGTGCCAAGTGGCGCCCTCTCGTTGGTCCAACACGTTTCGACTCTCGGAAAAATCCGCAAAAATTAAAAATGGCATAGCCGGAATTTTCCCCTCGCAAGTTGTGTAAAACGTTTCGTCGAAAAACGACTCTAATCGGGTGTTGTGAACAAAGTAAAATCGGCCAAGCCACTTTAAGGCACAAACTTTTCTACGTACGTCCTTACGTACATACACTGGAAATACGGGGTATAACATTCTCCCCTCCTTAGAAACATTCGTCCCGAATGTTCCTTCTAAGTCTCAAAACAAACGTGCGCCAGTATAGTCTTCACTACTATACTTACGAGAACAATCCTGCCACAACTGGCCACAAAAACACCTGCGCAAATACTTACATCAAAGCCCACGAGGAAACACCTCTAACATCACAAAACGCACTCACCCGAGGTCTAAAATATACTTCCCTCGCACCTTCTTCATACAAAAGAAATGATCATACCGATGCTCGCAATACGTGCTCGTTTCTTACCTTACGCATCGTACCCTTCTTGTACACTCGAACTCTTTCTCGTAACTTCCACCTTCTCGCATCGCCTGCTCTCAAATCTCTGGGTTACTATCTCCAACTGGGAACACTCTGGATGGATCTTCGATACTTTCCCGAACATAGCAATACGAAAAGACCGGACATACTGCCTCCCAAGTCGGACGGCAAAAGCTAACATATAGGCAACCTGGCCTATCCCTCACATGAACTCGAAAGGCCCAAAGTAACTCGGGCTAAGTTTCCTCTGTTTTCCAAAACTCGTCACACCCTATCCCGGGGTGGTACTTTTAAGAAGACCGACCACAACTCAACTCTAAGCGCCGCCGATAATCCGCATCGATTTCTCCGAGCCGCCAAAAACCTCTTCTAGATAAGCCTCACCCTATCCACTGTTGGAACAAGCCTGAACCAACTATCTGAACCTTGCCAACATCAAACCAATCGACCGACAACTTACACTTCCGCCCCTACAAGGCTTCATAAGGCGACATCCGAACACTGAAATGGTAGCTAAAAACACTCCTTCAAAGGGAGACAACAATCCTCGCAACTACCCCTAAAATCAAAACACTGGCCCGAGGACGAATACGGTACGGAGACTCACCTGAGTTCCTAACCCTGCCTGGTAAAACTTCCAAAAAAAAAAAAATGAAAAATAGGCAGAACTGGCTCCATCGCTCGACATAAGGTGAAAGCAGCACTCGTCGCAGCCATACAACCTTTCGATACGATCATCTCGCATAACCTCTCGCCGAGTAAACGGTCCGACTAAAAGACGGATGGTCGACCCATCGCCCGACCATCGGGTCGATCGCATCCACGAACTTGTACGGTTAACTAAACTTGGGCCTAACACCTCGTGACCCTACCACAAGGCGACCACCACAACCGACCCACCACCATACAAAGCCGCGGGTTGCAACACGGCCCCAACCCGACCCGCCGACGCCAAGAAACACTAGCTTCCCGGAACAATCTCACTAATCACGTTACGAAAACCTAGGCCTTCTTAGCTCAACTACCCTCTTTCATTTCACACTACCCAGGGACTTATCACACAATATAACTCACGTGCACTATGCACTCCGATAAGGGTTAAACACAAATGTAATCTTTCTCTCAAGATTGCCTTGCCTCTAAGGTCTCCACGTAAAAAGCTCTAAGGCTTACACTTTCTCTATCCCCCAATCTTACTCGGTTAACTAACCATGATTTCTAATCACAACTAACACACTGCTATCAGAACATAGCACTTAAGATATACTCATCTTATCACACAATACTAATCTCTAGAGGGTTAAGGATATACCAGATTCATCGCTTTCACTCCTTAGTCGTTCTAATCAAATCTACCGTAGGCGATAGCTGGAAGGTGACGAATCGGTCACCGATCACGCGGTGATTCCTCCTACTTGCATCCCTCCTACTAGGACATCCTTACGACACATGGCCCTGACGGCCGTCGGTAAAACGAGCACCAACAAAAGACGACATTCCCCGGGATGACATCTGCCACCTTGTGAACACTGGGGAAAAAAACTGAATCCGGCTGGCTGGAACCTACGTGTAGCTGTGAACCGGAAGCTCTGGAGCTCTGACCAACTCCTGCATACTCCGAACGTCCTGAACCCTGTGGAGGACCTCTTTGCACTGGTGGATGTGCATATCTAATCTGCTGGTGAGGTGATTCGCCTCGAAAGTTACCAAAGGACTTTGCTGTCCTGGTCCTCTTCTGTTGTCCTCCGTTAACCCGTCGATCTCTACGTTTCTTGGCCTGCTGCGCATAAGCCCGAACACAGGCCATGCTCAAGCCTAACTGAAGAATTACTCTTGCACCACCCTCGCTTAGATAGTCATCAAGACCCGTGATAACTTGGTACATCACATACTCTCTGGTAGCTACATCCTTAGCTAGTAACAGGGTCGTCTCTTTTGCAATCTATTTCTCTGTTCCCGGTCGTGGAACTGAAGGTTCAAATGTCATTGTCGCAGTAGGCACTGTGTTATACCCCGTATTTCCAGAGTATGTACGTAAGGGCGTACGTATAAAAATTTAAGCCTTAAAGTTAGGCTAAGTTCGAAATTTAGGCACAAGTGCCGAAAAGAGTCGTTTTTCGACGAAACGTTTCCACAGCTTACGTAGGGAAAATTCCGGCTATGTCATTTATAATTTTTGCGGATTTTTCCGAGAGACGAAACATTTTGGACCAACGGGAGGGTGACAAGTGTCACCCTCACATTGGCCTTGAGTGGACGGCAAAAGGGACGAACAAGGGGTCAAGGGAGTTGGTAGGATATTTGTGCAAGTTGGTGTGGTAGATGGATAAGGTGCACATGGCTTGATCCTAGCCCTACACTTGCCTAACACTTGGCTTGATCTTGGCCATTGGTTGGCCTTTGGTTAGCCTATAAATACCCCTCTAGTTGAAGACTTTCTTCATCCAAAAACTTGAGCAATCTTTCTAAGTCTCAAATCCTCCCCTCTCCCTTGTGAGTTTTCGTCCACCACCCCCTCCCCCTTTGAGAGCCCTTGGCCGAGAGCCTCCCCCCTCCCCTTTGTGGTGTTTAGCCGTGGGGTACCCCCCCCTAGCCTAGTTGTCTCGTATAAATACCCCCCTTTTGTGGTATTGAAATACTCTCCAAGTATTGTTATAATGCCCAAATACCTTGGCCCAAATACCTTGTAGTATTCCCAAGGTTACACTTATACAAAAGCCCAGAAAATACTATTATACTTCCTCACTACAAAAACGAAACCTAAGTAAATCTTCACCGTAGTTGAAGTTATAAGTAGATGTTGGTTAGAACTTCTAAGGGTTGGTTGGAGCGGCCTGAGCGCACTTTAGTAGAGCTAAACCTTGCTCAGATCGACATTTAAACTCGGATAATTTTGGGCTTATCGAGGTAAACACTCTTGACCTTCTATTGTAATTGGAAACTACATGTTGTTGGAATATATAGTTGAAGTATACTATATATAGAATTGAACATAGTTAAAGCGGCAATGTCTTGCGACTTAAGCCCGAATTTAAATAAGAGAATCAATCTGTAATTACATAGATCGTATTACGAGACTTGTGTAGCATTGTGTAGTAGAGTTGTACACGTCAAGTTAGACGTGTAAACCCCCTGGTTGGCTTGGTAGCCGCCAGAGGAGGAGATTTACGCTGTGGGGAGGTCTGCCGAATTTTACGTAGAATATTCTACATTGAGATCTAGGATGTTAATAGGCGCTTGTGGCCTCTATAGGTTGAAGTACTACGATGGCGTGATCTACTTAGCTTAAGGAGTAGCCGAAGCGGTTTGAGGTACTTGGAGCATTTTGCTATTAGTCGATAATCGTCGCGAGGTATGTGAACATCTTCCTATCTGTTCTAGCATGATATGTGTATAACTATGTAGTACGGTAGACGCATACGTGTTTAATGTATTTGATTGGTTTGAAACATAAAGTGTTATAACGGCTTTATGGGAAGTTGGTTATAACAGCTTTATGTAGGTAAGAAATGTTTTGTGGTTTCAAAGGGTAACTGATTTGACTTATAACGGATTTGATGTGTAGTAATAAAGAACTTGAAGTGTTTCAAAAGACCTTTTGAAAGAAGAGTAATACTTGGCTTTGAAAACATAAGAGTTGTACTAGCTTTATGGGAAGTTAGGTATAACGTCTTAAGAGTGATAAAAGAATGGTTTATCGATTTTTTGAAGATAAGAGACTTGACTTAATGGTATTGATATGAATTTTGTTAAAAGTGTGAAACCTCATTCGTGAGTAATGAGTACTTGGTTTTAAAAGGAATAATGTTTTACCGATTTCTAAATCGAATGAGTATCGGCAAACCACCGCAGTTAATAAAGGAAAATGTATTGAATAGTGAAGTATGGTATTAAAACCAAGAGAAACCTCCATCCGCATAGAAGCTAAGATGAGACAAAATGATATTACATTTCCTAGATCATGGTCGCTTAATAAGATTGATTATAAACAAGAATAACCTACTCACATATAAGACATATGTTTCTCAAAACGCTTAAAGGAGAATTATGTTTTAAAGGATTAAAACTATGAACTACGAAACCTTTTCTAAAATGAGAAACTTGAGCATTTGAAATTAGGCAAACTTGAACGTTTGGAAAATAAGGTTGTTACTTGATTTTACAAAGGAAAGCATTTTGGTTTACTTAACAATGTTAGTCACTCTATTTTTATACTACGGTATCGGGTGACCTTTGTAAAAGAAATGGATCTTTAAAAGGAATTTAACGTACGTAGTACTTTAGGGTTAAAACCCGGACTTTGGCATAAAATGAAAGTACTTTGAGTTGTGTATAACTTGCCTATGCTTGTTGTTGTGAAGCTTGCATATGCTTGTTGTTGTGAAACTTGCCTATGCTTGTTGTGATAGCCTTTGTTGTATTTCTGTACCCCCGCGTCTCTCGATGGAGGGCCGGTTGATTTGTTATGAACGATTCTACACCGAGTCCCACGAGATGGGCAGGGACACGATTTCATTTGATTATACACCGAGTCCCACGAGATGGGCAGGACACGTATTCCATCCGATTATACACCGAGTCCCACGACGGGCAGGACACGATTTCATCCGATTATACACCGAGTCCCACGAGACGGGCAGGACACGTATTCCATCCGATTATTCACCGAGTCCCACGGATGGGCCGACACGATTTCATCCGTTATCATACATGTCTCCCGCTTTATATAGACTATTATGATTTCATTTACGCCTTTACGCTTTCACATACTTGGTACTGTTATCGACCTCCTTCGGGCCGAAGGAGCGTAAAGAGGCCGAGCCTCTACCACGAACAGACCGAATCGTGGCTCTCCGTATGGCACGTCCGCCGTATGGGATCGCAAGCAGCCGGCACCATTTGTTGGGTCTCCTGAGTGAGACTCGCGGCAAAGTGACAAAAGTGGTATCGTGAGCGCTAGTCCTCGGAAAGTGTCTGCGCATCGTGTCTAGTAGAGTCTTGATTATCGGTGTGTTGTGCACCACATCTATAATCAGGAGGCTATATGACATTTAGGATTGGTTTCCATTCTTCTCATTATGAGATCGTGCCCTAGAGCTGTGTGATAAGTTGGACCCCTCTGACGTATTCCTTTCCTTTACCAGTTATGCCTCCGCGTAAGGCAACCCAGGCCCAGATGGGCAAGGCAGTCGATGGAGTTGTTAGTGAGATACAGAGGAGTACGAGGGCGCAGCCCGCGATGCTCGAGATAAGCTTCCGACGGCGAGTTTGCGACGCCACAAAGACCAGAGAGCTTAGAGTCGCAGCGAGCCGCTGAGACTACGCACTGAGCCTCCGGCCCCACAGCCTGGAGCAGATGAGATGGGGTACAAGGAGATGGCCTGGCCATCGCCGGTCGTGGCCGATATGAGGATAGGCCGATGCAGCAGCTCCACCCGAGCACCCGTAGTTCACCCCGAGCGCATAGCTTGAGGCTACGGACTTTCGAGTCAGAGCCCGCCAGTTGTTCTATGGATCGAGAGCCGAGGATGACCTCGTGAGTTTATCCGACAGCCTACGGATCATCGAGTGATCGAGTTTCGCAGGCGTAGTCGGTGGTATTGTTCGCATCACCGCGTGATACTGCAGCTTGACCGGTTTGATTCGTGAGTTGTCCCGGAAGAGCATGCACTTCCACCGTATGGGACGAAGTTCTCGGGCTTTTCTTGCACATTTCTTGCCCCACAAATGAGGAGGGCTCGGCCGGCGATTTTTGACGCTGAGGCGTGATCGCGGACGGTTAGAGAGTACAATGTGGAGTTCGACTCATTAGCTCGGTATGTTCATTGTGGTAGCCGATATGGAGGACAGAGTACACCGCCACGCCACCAGGCTGGATGATTACTTGGCAGAGGCTTGTACGGGTGTAGCTCTTCAGCCGGGCATGGACATTGCCCGCATGCAAGCTCATGCACTAGGATGTGAGGCACGGAGAGGTCGACGGAATGACCGAGATCAGCAGAAGAGGGCCAGAACAACAGGGTCCTTTGGTAACTTTCGAGGCGGACCGCCTCAGCAGCAGTCTAGTTATGTACCTCCACCAAGATGCAGTGGTCCCCACGATCGTCGGGGACGCTCGTGGTATTCGAGCCGGGTCGAGCTCCGTGGCTTCCGTTCACGATATACGGGTTCTAGCCACGTTCGTGTTTTCTCGGTGCACGATGTGGTAGACGTCATCCCGGGGAATGTCGTCTTTTTACTGGTAATTGTTTTTCCTGCGGCCGTCAGGGCCATATGACGAGAACTGTCCTAGTAGGAAGGATGCAAACAGAATGACTCACTTACCATCGGTGGCGGTGTTCATCGCCTTCTACTATGCCTGCAGGCGTGCTTATGATTAGAGTGGAGCGGTAGATCTGTATATCCTTAACCTCTAGAGATTTGTATGCATGATATAATGACCTTCTTATTGTGTGCTACGTTCGGATAGCGTTATGTTGGTTATGAGTTAGAAAGCATTGTTAGTTGAAAGGATATGTATGGGGCATGGAAAGTGTGAACCTTAGAATATTTCGTGTTGAGACCTTAGAGGTGCGTCATCTTGAATAAAAGATTTTACGGTTAGTCTTTGTTGAAATACTTGGTTTGCGTATAAATGTGTTCCGGGATAATTCCGTAGTGTAAAATGGAAGTGGTAGCTTTCATGACTTGTATAGGTAAGATTGTTCGGATCGGAAACAAGAGCGTGACGTTAAGTGGGTCGGGTTGGGGCCATGTTGCGGGCCAACCCGCCGCCTGTTCGAGTGGGGTCAGCTCTGGGTGGTCCCGCCAGGTGGTAGGGTCACGAGGGTGCTAGGCCCAAGTTTAGTTGACCATAGTATGAGTTCGTGGGTGTGTTCGAACAGAAGCATATCGTGAAGGCCGAGAATGTCCTTAAGGAAGATTGAGGCTAGTAAGATAACCAAGTTTGAGGTGGTGACTCCAAGGTTTTGAAAATCAAGCGATCAAGTGGTACGTATACTAGAAGAGTTCGAGTGTTCGAGAAGACGACGAGTAAAGAAGGAAGTGAACTTGTGCTGAATGATGGAAGAAATCATTTTTGAGAAATGAATGTGCGAAGGGAGTGTCCCTTGGACGAAGAGCGAGAGTGGGGATTGTTTTGCATCATCGAGGTGGTTCCTCGTTGGCCGGGCTTTAAGAACTTGCGCGCATGTGTTCTTTCGTGGCCAGGTGTGGCGTTGGCAACTTGTTAGAAGCACTTTATCGTTATCCGACTTGAGAAGGAACATTCGGGACGAATGTTTCTAAGGAGGGGAGAATGTTATACCCCGTATTTCCAGAGTATGTACGTAAGGGCGTACGTATAAAAATTTAAGCCTTAAAGTTAGGCTAAGTTCGAAATTTAGGCACAAGTGCCGAAAAGAGTCGTTTTCCGACGAAACGTTTCCACAACTTACGTAGAGAAAATTCCGGCTATGTCATTTATAATTTTTACGGATTTTTCCGAGAGACGAATATTTTGGACAACGGAGGGTGACAAGTGTCACCTCACATTGGCCTCGAGTGGACTGGCAAAGGGACGAACAAGGGGTCAAGGAGTTGGTAGGATATTTGTGCAAGTTGGTGTGGTAGATGGATAAGGTGCACATGGCTTGATCCTAGCCCTACACTTGCCTAACACTTGGCTTGATTCGCCATTGGTTGGCCTTTGGTTAGCCTATAAATACCCTCTAGTTGAAGACTTTCTTCATCCAAAAACTTGAGCAATCTTTCTAAGTCTCAAATCCTCCTCTCCTCGTGAGTTTTCACCACCACCCTCTGTCACGACCCGATCCCGGCCGTGATCGTGCATTACCCTGCACCCTAGTGATACAACATCGAGAAACCAATGGAAAATAAAACATAAACATGAAACAAGATATATGATCATAAACAAAGCAACTAAAAATGCTTGCCTTCAGATATATACATAAAACCCGAACAATTTAATCCTTTTTACAACCCCGCCACAACAAGATTACTGACGCCTAAGATTTACAACAACCATGACGACAAGGCCCCGCCATACCTCGAATGTACAAGAACCTACAACTCGTGGAACACATACCAAAGAATAAGCCTCCGAGAAACGGAGCTTCCTAATACGCCGAACTGATCCTATGAGCGAGGATCCACTACCGATGTACTCCTACCGCGCAGATGAACGCAGCCTCCAAGGAGGTCGATAACAGTACCAAGTATGTGAAATCGAAAATATCAGAAATGAAATCATAACGATATATAAAAACAGAGACATGTATGATAACA
Organism: Przewalskia tangutica; assembly: GCA_029844215.1. Classification (NCBI taxonomy): domain Eukaryota; kingdom Viridiplantae; phylum Streptophyta; class Magnoliopsida; order Solanales; family Solanaceae; genus Przewalskia; species Przewalskia tangutica. The sequence goes on along the minus strand of CM056737.1, from coordinate 45,884,649 downwards.
AAACCACAGTTCACAACATAAAAGCAGTCATGTCAAGTCAGGGACTCACGCCCTCAAGTCATCACTCAAATATAACTATGGGTCTCACGCCCACAACATCAATCATGTTCGCATCATGGCCGCATGCCCCCGGAATACTGCATCGGTGTAGACATGCCCATGATGCAACAATCATAACAAGGCCCCATGGCCACATGCCCCCGGAATTCAGACGGTGTAGACACGTCTATTTGACATTTACGACAAGAATACTGGGTTATCACCGCCGCCGCATGGCCACACGACCCAGGAATTCTGCATCGGTGTAGACATGTCCATGTAACCACAATAACAATATATCGTAATCAACCCCGCATGGCCACATGCCCCGAATTCGTGACGGTGTAGACATGTCCATGTGACATCAACAACAATATACCGCACAACCAAAGTATCACAAACAAGCTCAAGCAAATTACCATACTTCTAGACTTTTATAAAAAGATCCACTCCTTCCCAAGAAGTCACCTGATATCAACACTTGCACAACAAAGGCTATCACAACAAGCATAGGCGAGTTACACAACAACAAGCATAGGCGAGTTACACAACAACAAGCATAGGCAAGTTACACACAACCCAAGGTACTTCCATTTCGTATCAAAGTCTGGGTTTTAACCCTAAGTACTACGTACGTTAACTCTTTTTAAAGGATCCGTTTCTTTCACAAAAGTCACATAATACCCGTAGCATAAAATAGAGTGACTATCTTTTTAAGTAAACAAAAATACTTCCCTTTGTAAAATCAAGTAACAACATTATTTTCCAAACGTTCAAGTTTGCCTAATTCAAATGCTCAAGTTTCTCATTTTAGAAAGGTTTCATAACTCATAGTCTTAATCCCTTTTAAAACAATTGAGTAACATATGTCTTGTACGTGAGCCGTTTATTCTTGTTTACAACAATCTTGTTACAGCAGCCATGATCTAGGAAATGTAATACAATTTTGTCTTATCTTAGCTTCTATGCAGATGGAGGTTTCTACTGGTTTTAATAACAATTTGTTATTAGTCAATACACTTTCCTTTATTAGCGCTGCTGTGGTTTGTTCGACACTTATTCTCATTTCCGAAGTCAATAAAACATTATTCTTTTTAAAACCAAGTACTCATTACTCGCGAATGAGGTTTCACAACACTTTTAACAAAATGTTAATTACCAAGTAAAACAAGTTAAGTCTCTTATCTTTCAAGATCAAGTCTCTTAACTTCTACAATCAATAAACCAATCTTCTACCTACATAGAGTCGTTATAACTAACTTCCCATAAAGCTATTATAACACCCTATGTTTTAAACCAACCAACTCATTTAACACATGACGCCTACCGCACTACATAGTTTACAAAGCATCATGCTAGAAGGATAGGAAGAGGTTCACATACCTCGCGACGATTATCGATAATAAGCAAAACGCCCACAAGATCAGAATCGGCCAGCCGTTTCCACTCTTCAAGTAGAATACGCCACTCGTAGTACTTCCACCTATAAGGCCACAAACGCCTATTAACTTCTAACCGCACGCCCATATTCTACGTAAAATTCCAAAGACTCTCCCCGCAACAACAGAAATCTCCTCCTCTATCGAGGCCTGCTACCAAGCCAACCAGGGGGGGGGGTTTATACGTCTAACCGGACATATACAATTTCTACTATACAGTAATACCACAAGTCTACAGAATACACCCTATGTAATTACGTCAGCTTCTCTTCTTTAAATTCAGGCTTAAGTCAAAAGACATTGCCGCAAGCTATGTTCAGTTCTATATATAGTATACCTCAACTATATAATCCTACCATATGTAATTACCAATTACAACAAGGGGACAAGAATATTTACCTCGATAAGCCCAAAATTATCCAAGATAAAAGTCGATCCTGAGCAAGTTTTAGCTCCTACTCCGTGCGCTCCAATCCGCTCCAAACAACCCTTAGAAGTTCTAACCAACTTCTACTTAAATACTTCAACTCGCTATGAAGATTTCCTTAGGGTTTTGGTTTGAGACTAAAAGGACAAAAGGTAGCATTTCCGGGCTCTACGTATAGAGGTAACTTTTGGAATACTACAAGGTAAAGGCTAAGGTATTTTGGGCATTATAACAATACTTGGAGAGTATTTCTACCAAGAGGGGGGGTACCCCTCGGCCAACACTACTAAGGGGGGAGGGGGAGGTGTCACGACCCGATCCCGGGCCCGTGACTGGTGCCTTACCCCGGGCACCCTAGTGATACAACATCAGAGATAACCAGCGGAATATAAAACTTAAACAAGAAACAAGATATATGATCATAAAACAGGCCAACCAAACGGTTACCTTCCAATAAAATATATATAAACAACTCTTTAAAACGCAATGCTTTAATCCTTTTTACAAGCCCCGCCACAATAAAGATTACATGCACTTAAGAGTTTTTATACAACATGACGACAGTGGCCTCGCCATACCCTCGAATGTACAAGAACCTACAACTCGTGGTAACATACCAAAAGATAAGCCTCCGAGAACGGAGCTTCCTAATACGCCGAATCGTGATCCTATGAGCGAGGATCCACTACCGATGTACTCCTACCGCAGATGAACGCACTTCAAGGAGGTCAAGACAACAGTACCAAGTATGTGAAATCAGAATATCAGAATGAAATCATAATCTATATAAAAACAGAGACATGTATGATAACAAAACTACGCTCACAACATAAAAGCAATCATGTCAAGTCGTGACTCACGCCTCAAGTCATCACTCAAATATAACTATGGGTCTCACGCCCACAACATCAATCATGTTCGCATCACGGCCGCATGCCACCGAATTCTCAGATCGGTAGACATGTCCATGATGCAACAATAGTAACAATGCCCCATGGCCACATGCCCCCGACCAGACGGTGTAGACACGCCCATGTGACATTAACAACAATAATATCGGTGATCAACCCCGCCGCACGCCACACGCCCGACTGCAGACGGTGTAGACATGTCCATGTAACCACAATAACAATATATCGTAATCAACCCCGCCGCATGGCCACATGCCCCTGACTCAGATCGGTGTAGACATGTCCATGTGACATCAACAACAATATACCGCACAACCAGGCGATCACAAACAAGCTCAAGCAAAATACCATACTTCTAGACTTTTATAAAAAGATCCACTCCTTCCCAAGAAGTCACCTGATATCAACACTTGCACAACAAAGGCTATCACAACAAGCATAGGCGAGTTACACAACAACAAGCATAGACAAGTTACACACAACTCAAGGTACTTCCATTTTATATCAAAGTCCGGGTTTTAACCCTAAAGTACTACGTACATTAACTCTTTTTAAAGGATCCGTTTCTTTCACAAAAGTCACATAATACCCGTAGCATAAAATAGAGTGACTATCTTTTTAAGTAAACCAAAATACTTCCCTTTGTAAAATCAAGTAACAATATTATTTTCCAAACGTTCAAGTTTGCCTAATTTCAAATGCTCAAGTTTCTCATTTTAGAAAGGTTCCATAACTCATAGTCTTAATCTCTTTTAAAACAATTGAGTAACATATGTCTTGTACGTGAGCCGTTTATTCTTGTTTACAACAATCTTGTTACAAAGAAACCATGATCTAGGAAATGTAATACAATTTTGTCTTATCTTAGCTTCTATGCAGATGGAGGTTTCTCTGGTTTTAATAACAATTTGTTATTTGTCAATACACTTTCCTTTATTAGCTCACGTGGTTTGTTCGACACTTATTCTCATTTCCGAAATCAATAAAACATTATTCTTTTTAAAACCAAGTACTCATTACTCGCGAATGAGGTTTCACAACACTTTTAACAAAATGTTAATTATCAAGTAAAACAAGTTAAGTCTCTTATCTTTCAAGATCAAGTATCTTAACTTCTACAATCAATAAACCAATCTTTTACCTACATGTAGTCGTTATAACTAACTTCCCATAAAGCTATTATAACACCCTATGTTAAAACCAACTAACTCATTTAGCACACGTACGTCTACCGTACTACATAGTTTACAAAGCATCATGCTGAAGGATAGGAAGAGGTTCACATACCTCGCGACGATTATCGACAATAAGCAAAACGCTCCACAAGCATCAGAACTGCTAGACGCTTCCACTCTTCAAGTAGAATACGCTACTCGCAGATTTCCACCTATAAGGCCACAAACGTCTATTAACCTCTAACCGCACGGTTCCATATTCTACAAAAATTGAAGCCTCCCGCAACAGAAATCTCCTCTCTATCGAGGCCGCCACCAAGCCAACCGGGGTTATACGCCTAACCGACGTATACAATTCTACTATCTGATAATACCACAAGTCTCATCAATACAGTCCTATGTAATTACAGTTCAGTTCTCTTTTTTATATTCAGGCTTAAGTCAAAAGACATTGCCGCAAAGCTATGTTCAGTTCTATATATAGTATACTTCAACTATATAATCCTACAACATGTAATTTCCAATTACAATAAGGGGACAAGATTATTTACCTCGATAAGCCCAAAATTATCCGAGATAAAAGTCGATCCTGAGCAAGGTTTAGCTCCAACTCCGTGCGCTCCAATCCGCTCCAAACAACCCTTAGAAGTTCTAACCAACTTCTACTTAAATACTTCAACCAACAATGAAGATTTCCTTAGGGTTTCGGTTTGAGACTAAAAGGACAAAAGGTAGTATTTCCGGGCTCTACGTATAGAGGTAACTTTTGGAATACTACAAGGTAAAGGCTAAGGTATTTTGGGCATTATAACAATACTTGGAGAGTATTTCAATACCACAAAAAGGGGGGTATATAATACGAAACAACTAGGCTAGGCGGGGGGGAGAGGCTAGGACGAGAACTACACTCAAAGGGAGGGAGAGGGACTCAAGACTTTGAAGATTTTGGATGAAGAAGTCTTCAAGCTTAGGGGGGGTATTTATAGGGAGTTTAATGGACAAGATCAAGCCATGTGGGGGGCAAGTGGAGGGCCAAGATGTGCCCAAGTGCCCCCTAGTCCCTACTCCACAAAACAAGCCACAAAACATTGCACAAAACATTGCACAAAACAAGGCCAAAACAAGGCATGAAATCGTCCCACTTGAGCCTCACTTTACCGTCCACTTGAGGGTGACAAGTGTCACCCTCTCGTTGGTCAAAAACATTTCATCTCTCGGAAAAATCCGCAAAAATTAAAAAGGACATAGCCGGAATTTACCCTTCGCAAGCTTTGTAAAACGTTTCGTCGAAAACGACCTAACCGGTGTTGTGCACAAATTTCAAACCTAAGCCAAACTTTAAGTCTCAAACTTTCGTACGTACGTCTCCACGTACATACTCTGGAAATACGGGGTATAACAGGAGGCCTCTCGGTCAAAGCTTCTCAAAAAGGGGGGGGGGGGGGACCTCTTGGACGAGAACACAACACAAGAGGGGAGGGAGGATTTCAAGACTTAGTGAAATTTAGGATGAAGAAGTCTTCAACAAGAGAGGGGTATTTATAGGGAAGCCAAAGGCCAACCAATGGCCAAGATCAAGCCATGTGCAAGGCAAGTGTAAGGCCTTGATCAAGCCAAGTGCACCCTAACCCTACACCCCAAAACAAGGCACAAAACATGGCACAAAGTAAGGCACAAAACAAGGCACCAATCGGCCAAGGCCAAACCGCTCTAGCGTCCACTGAGGTGACAAGTGTCACCCTCTCGTTGGCCCAAAAATGTTCCGTCGCTTGGAAAAATCCGCAAAAATACAAAACGACATAGCCGGAATTTTCCCTACGCAAGCTCTGTAAAACGTTTCGTCGAAAAACGACTCTAATCGGGTGTTGTGCACAAATTTCGAACCTATGCCAAACTTTAAGTCTCAAATTTTCGTACGTACGTCTCCACGTACATACTCTGGAAATACGGGGTATAACACCCTCCCCCTTTGAGAGCCCTTGGCCGAGAGCCTCCCCCCTCCCCTTTGTGGTGTTTAGCCGTGGGGTACCCCCCCCCCTAGCCTAGTTGTCTCGTATAAATACCCCCCTTTTGTGGTATTGAAATACTCTCCAAGTATTGTTATAATGCCCAAATACCTTGTAGTATTCCCAAGGTTACACTTATACAAAAGCCCAGAAAATACTATTATACTTCCCTCAGTCACAAAAACGAAAACTTAAGTAAATCTTCACCCGTAGTTGAAGTTATAAGTAGAAGTTGGTTAGAACTTCTAAGGGTTGGTTGGAGCGGGTCGAGCGCCGCGGAGTAGAGCTAAACCTTGCTCAGGATCGACATTTAAACTCGGATAATTTTGGGTTTATCGAGGTAAACACTCTTGACCTTCTATTGTAATTGGAAATTACATGTTGTTGGAATATATAGTTGAAGTATACTATATATAGAATTGAACATAGTTGTGCGGCAATGTCTTGCGACTTAAGCCTGAATTTAAATAAGAGAATCGAATCAGAATTACATAGATCAGACATTAGACTTGTGTAGCATTACTGTGTAGTAGAGTTGTACACGTCCGGTTAGACGTGTAAACCCCCCCCCCTGGTTGGCTTGGTAGCCGGCCTCGCTAGAGGAGGAGATTTACGCTGTTGCGGGGGGGGGGGGGGAGGTTGTCACACCCCGAAAATCGGGCCCGTGACTGGTGCCTTACCCCGGGCACCCTAGCGATACAACATCAGAGAAAACCAGCGGAAATAAAAACTTTAAACATGAAATGAGAGACATGATAAATAAACAGGCCAACCAAAACAGTTGCCTTGGTATATACATAAACCCACGACAGTTTAATCCTTTTACAACCCTTCCCACAAATGTTCTACTGCACTTAAGATTTACAACAACAATGACGGACAGGGCCCCGCCATACCTCGAATGTACAAGAACCTACAACTCGGGGAACACATACCAAAAGATAAGCCTCGAGAAAGCGGAGCTTCCCAACACGCTCGAATGTGATCCTATGCGGGGATCGGCGATCGATGTACCTTTTACTGCGGCGTAACGCGGCCCGAAGGAGGTCGATAACTGGTACAGTATGTGAAATCAGAAATCAGTAAATGAAATCATAATAGTCTATATAAGCAGGAGACATGTATGATGACCAACTACAGTACATAACATATAACCAGTTACCTCAAGTCGGGGACTCACGCCCTCCAAATTATTACTCGTGCCCGTGGAATTTCTTCCTCACTGCCGGCAGTTTATGATATAACAATACCAAGGATTATACATGAACACCATGTCCCACCTGTGTTATAAAAACCGTACAGGACAAGTATAACTACCAGATCCGACCGTACCAATAATACAATGCAACCAAAACACGGCCGTCACGGGGCAAGTGCGAGCCGACTCACGGATATCAAGGCCGGTCACGCAAACTGACCGGGCAAGTCGAGGGCTGACCACCGGGGACCAAGGTCAGATCACGAAACGTCACTATCGAACGGGGCAAGTGCGAGGGCTGACTACCAGATACCAAGGCCGAATCAGTCACGAGACGGGGCAAGTACGAGAGCCGACCACCAGATACCCAGGCCGAACAGTAAGAAACCTCAACCAGTCAACCGGCCCTCTATCGAGAGACGCGGTAACACAGAAACACCACACTTGCACAACAAAGGCTATCATCACAAGCATAGGCAAGTTTCACAACAACAAGCATAGGAATGTTTCACCACAACAAGCATAGGCAAGTTTCACATCACTCAAAGTACCTTCATTTTATGCCAAAGTCCGGGTTTCAACCCTAAAGTACTACGTACGTTAAATTCTTTAAAAGAGATCCATTACTTATCAAAGTCACCCGATACCCGTAGTATTAGAATGACCAACCCACATTCCTTTTCAAAATCAAGTAACAACATTCTTTTCCTAAGTTCCAGTTTGCCTAGTTTAAATTACTCAAGCTTCTCATTTTCAAATGGTTTCATAGTTCATAAACTTAATCACTTGATTCCTTTTTAGAACAATTGAGTAATATAAGTCTCACGTGAGAGTAGGTTATTCTTGTTTACAACATTCTTATTACAGCAGCCATGATCTAGAAAATGTAATATCATTTTGTCTCATCTTAGTTTCTATGCAGATGGAGGTTTCTACTGGTTTTAATACGATTCATCATTATTCAATACATTTTCCTTTATTAACGCTGCAGTGGTCTGTCGATACACATTCTGATTTCCGAAATCAGTAAAACATTATCCTTTAAATAAAACCAAGTACTCATTACTCACGAATGAGGTTTCACACAAACATTCACATTTAAAACAAATAAGTTAAGTCTCTTATCTTATAAGATCAAGTCTCTTAACTTCTAACATCAGTAAACCATTTTAAAACCACAAAGTATTTTCTTACCTACATAAAGCTGTTATAACCAACTTCCCATAAAGCCGTTATAACACTTTATGTTTTAAGAACAATCAAACACAGTTAACACGTATGCGTCTGGTACTACATAGTTCACACATATCATGCTAGAAGAGATAGGAAGAGGTTCACATACCTCGCGACGATTTATCGACAATAAGCAAAATGCTCCAAGTACTACAACCTTGCTAGCCCTTTCCACTCCTCGAGTAGAATACGCTACTCTTAGTACTTTCACCTATAAAGGTCAAAACGTCTATTAACCCCAAAACACAAGTTTCTATCTTTCTATAGAAAATTCGGCACCTCCCCCATGAGCGTAAATCTCCTCTCTATCGAGTGGCTACCAAGCCAACCGAGGGTTTACACGCCTAACCGGGCGTGTACAATTCTACCAAGAATACTACACAAGTCTCTTGTCTGATCCTATGTAAATATAGTTGATTGATTCTTTATTCTTCAGCTTAAGTCAAAAGACATTGCCGAATACTAAGTATAGTTCCATATATAGTATACTTCAACTATATATCCTAACAAACATGTAATTTCCAATTACAACAGAGGACAAGATAATTACCTCGATAAGCCCAAAATTATCCAAGTTATAATGTCGATCCTGAGCAGGTTTAGCTCACTCAGTGCGCTCCAAACCACTCCAAACAACCCTTAGAAGTTCTAACCAACTTCTACTCAAATACTTCAACCAACTATGAAGATTTCCTTGGGTTTCGGTTTGAGACTAAAAAGGACAAAAGGTAGTATTTCCGACTCTACAAAGAGGTATCTTTGGAATACTACAAGGTACAAGGCTAAGGTATTTTGGGCATTATAACAATACTTGGAAGACAACTTTCTACCAGGGGGTAGGCTCAATAGCACAACTAGGCTAGGGGGAGGGGGGTGTTCTCGGCCAAGGGCCTCTTTCTAAGGGGGAGAAGGGAGTTGGACGAGAGCAACAACAAGGGAGAGGGAGGGATTTCAAGACTTAGACAAAGTGAGGAGTGAATGAATAAGTCTTCAAGGAGGGAGTATTGATAGCAAAGCCAAAGGCCAACCAATGGCCAAGATCTAGCCAAGTGCTACACAAGTGTAAGGCCAAGATCAAGCCAAGTGCACCCTAACCCTACTCCACAAATCCCTCACAAATATCTACACAAATATCTACCACAACTTGCCCATCCAATCGGCCCTAGCCGCCCCTTCAAGTCCACTGGCGAGAGGTGCCAAGTGTTGCCTCTCGTTGGTCCAACGTTCTGTAACGACTGCCGTTCGGGCAGATTCGTGCCTTACCCTGGGCACCCTAGTGATACATACATCAGAGAAAATCAGCGGAACATAAAACATGAGACATTTAACAAGGGATATAATAAATAAACAGGCCAACCAAAAACAGTTGCCTTCAGTATATACATAAAACCTGAACAGTTTAATCCTTTTACAACCTCGCCACAAAGATTACTACTGCACCTAAGATATCTGATGACTATGACGGACAGGCCCGCCATACCCCTAAATGTACAAGAACCTACAACTCGAGGAACACTGCAAAAGATAAGCCTCGAGAAACGGAGCTTGAATCTGTTGAACTATGATCCTATGGCGAGATCCACGATCGATGTACCTACTGCGGCATGAGCGGCCCCGAGGTCGATAACAGTACCAAGTATGTGAAGCATAATATCGTAAATGAACTCATACTAGTCTATATAAAGCAGGAGACATGTATGATAACCAAACTACAGTTCACAACATAAAACAGTCATCACTCTAATATAACTACGGGTCTCACGCCCAACATCAATCAGTTCGCATTATGGCGCGTGCCCCGGAATCAGCCGGTGTAGACATGTCCATGATGCAACAATAATACCAATGTCCCGGCCACATGCCGGAATTTCGCCGGTGTAGACATGTCCATGTGACCTCAACAACAAGACAAAGAATCCAAATGGAAGCATACGTGCGCTACGCATCGTGTCGGTATGTCCAAGAAACAATAAGACAACATTCCAAATGGGCGATACCCGTGCGCTTACGCGTCGTGTCGCGATGTCGAAAGGAAACAATAGACAAGATTCCAAATGGACGATGCGTGCGCTACGATCGTGTCAAGATGTCCAAGGAAATCACTGGCGATAATCAAAATGAAACATACGTGCGCTACGCGTCGTGTCGATATATCCAAAGCGATTAACCACAAGACCTTAACCAAAATGGAAACATACGTGCGCTACGCGCATCGTGTCGATATGTCAGCGATTAACAACAATAATACTATCAGCGAGAACGTGCGGAATTTCTCGTCGCTGACGCGTCAAGTAAGTTCTCAACGGGCCAACCGACCTCTATCGAGAGACGCGGTAATACGTAAAACACAACGTTTGTACAATAAAGACTATCATCACAAGCATAGGCAAGTTTCACAACAACAAGCATAGGCAAGTTTCACACAACTCAAAGTACTTTCATTTTATGCCAAAGTCCGGTTTTAACCCCAGTACTACATCGTTAAGTTCTTTTAAAGAGATCCATTACTTTTATAAAGTCACCCGATACGTAGTATTAGAATGACCAACCCATCTTCCTTTTCAAAATCAAGTAACAACATTCCTTTCTAAGTTCGGTTGCCTAGTTTCAATTACTCAAACTTCTTATTTTCAAATGGTTTCATAGTTCCCAAACTTAATCACTTGATTCCTTTTTAGAACAATTGAGTAACATATGACATATACGTGAGTAGTTTATTCTTGTTTATAACGATCTTATTACAAAGGCCGTGATCTAGAAAATGTAATATCATTTTGTCTCATCTTAGCTTATGCGGATGGAGGTTTCTAATGGTTTTAATACAACACATCATTATTCAATACATTTTCCTTTATTAACGCGGTTGGTCTGTCGATACACATTCGATTCGAAATCGAAAACATTATCCCTTTAAAACCAAGTACTCATTACTCACGAATGAGGTTTCACAAACATCCTCATTAAAACAAATAAGTTAAGTCTCTTATCTTATAAGATCAAGTCTCTTAACTTCTAACATCGAAGAAACCATTTTCTTACCTACATAAAGTCGTTATAACCAACTTCCCATAAAGCGTTATAACACTTTATGTTTTAAAAACAATCAAACACACTAACACGTATGCGTCTGCACTACATAGTTCACACATATCATGCTAGAAGAGATAGGAAGAGGTTCACATACCTCGCGACGATTTATCGACAATAAGCAAAATGCTCCAAGTACTACAACGCACTAGCCCTTTCCACTCCTCGAGTAGAATACGCTACTCTTAGTACTTTCACCTATAAAGGTCACAAACGTCTATTAACCCCAAAACACAAGTTTCTATCTTTCTATAGAAAATTGGTAAGACCTCCCGCAATGGCGTAAAACTCCTCTATCGAGGCCGCTACAAGCCAACCAGGGGGTTTACGTCTAACCGGACGTGTACAATTACTCGATATACTACAAGTCTGCATGTCTGATACATCTGATTCGATTCGATTCTTTATTCTTGAGCTTAAGTCAAAAGACATTGCGAATACTAAGTATAGTTCCATATATAGTATACTTCAACTATATACTCTAACAAACATGTAATTTCCAATTACAATAGAGGACAAGATAATTACCTCGATAAGCCCAAAATTATCCGAGTTTAATGTCGCTCCTGAGCAAGGTTTAGCTCCACTCCACGCGCTCCAAACCACTCCAAACAACCCTTAGAAGTTCTAACCAACTTCTACTCACATACTTCAACCAACTATGAAGATTTCCTTAGGGTTTCGGTTTGAGACTAAAAGGACAAAAGGTAGTATTTCCTGACTCTACGTAAAGAGGTATCTTTGGAATACTACAAGGTCAAGGCTAAGGTATTTTGGGCATTATAACAATACTTGGAAGACAACTTTCTACCAAGGGAGTAGGCTCGGCTAGCACAACTAGGCTAGGGAGGGGGTGTTCTCGCCAAGGGCCTCTTTCTAAGGGGAGAAGGGAGTTGGACGAGAGCAACAACAAGGAGAGGAGGGATTTCAAGACTTAGACAAAGTGAGAGTGAATGAATAAGTCTTCACAGGAGGGTATTTATAGCAAAGCCAAAGGCCAACCAACGGCAAGATCTAGCCAAGTGCTACACAAGTGTAATGCCAAGATCAAGCCAATTGCACACTAACCCTACTCCACAAATCCCTCACAAATATCTACACAAATATCTACCACCACTTGCCCATCCATTCGCCCTACCGCCTTTGGAATCCACCAACGAGAGGGTGCCAAGTGTTGCCCTCTGTTTGGTCCAAAACGTTCCGTCGCTCGGAAAAATTCGCAAAAATACTAAATGACATACCCGCATTTTTCCCATCGCACGATTAGTAAAACGTTTCGTCGAAACACGACTCTAATCGGGTGTTGTGCCAATAAATATTTCGGCCAAGGGTGCCACATGGGGTGACACGTGTCGCCCCAATTCGCCTAAAAATTCCGTCTTAGAAAATATCCAAAATACCAGGAATCTCAAAACAAAGCGGGCCCACAAACCGTAAATTTCTCGTGGGCCCAGCGTGACCATTTCCAAAATAAAATCTCAAAATTCTAATATAATCTATGAAGTCCAAATACCAAATCAGAATCCAATTCCCATTAACGAACCTTTTTCTTCACAAATAACCGGAAACTTTTCCGTGAAAACTCACATCTTTCTTTCTTTTCAAAATTTCTGCACTCTCGCACGTCGTCCTCACATACATACCCCGCAACTACGGGTATAACATTCTCCTCGCCAGAAACATTCGTCCGAATGTTCCTTCTCAACGGATATCGATGAAGTTCCTCTAACAAGTTGTCAACGCCACGTAGCCACGAAATAACACCGCGTTATCTTCCTCCTTACTCGTTGTACCTTTCTCGAACACTAGAACTCTCCCGGACGTACCATACTTCGCCATTACTTGCTTCGAAAATCTCGGAGTCACTACCTCCAACTTGGTCATCTTACTAACCTCAAACTTCCTTAAGGCCATTCCGGCCTTTACGAACCGCTTGCGTCGAACGCGTCCACGAACTCATACGATGATCATACAAACTTGGGCCTAGCATCCTCGTGACCCTACCACTGGCGGGACCACCCAGAATCGCCCCACCTCAAATCGTTACGGTTTGACCATAAATGGTCCTAAACCCGACCCCAACCGTGCCAAACTCTTGTTCCCCGATCCGAAACAATCTTACTAATTCACATCATGAAAGCTACCACTTCCATCTCACACTACCCGTGGACTTATCACACAAATAAATCCCACGCATACTACTACTCTGATAAGGGTCAAAAAATAAATCTTTAACTCAAGACGACCTTACCCTAAGGTCTCGGGCCGTGACATAGTCTAAGGTTCACACTTACCATGCCCCCATACGTATCCTCCCAACTAACCATACATTCTAACTCACACATATCACAATGCTATCCGTACATAGCACACAATAATGAGACCATCATAACCAAAGATACCAAAACTCTAGAGGTTAAGGATATACCGGCTACCGCTCCACTCTAATCATAGGCTTCCTGCGGCAGGCGTAGAAGGTGATGAACCACCCACGGATCACGAAGGTGAGTCGTAACATCCACGCTTCCCTTGGTGGACAGTTCCTCGCAAAATGGCCCGCCGTCGCATGTAAAACAAACTCCCAATCTAGCACGACACTCTCCAAAATGGAGTCTACCACAATGGTCACAACGGTAGGGTGGCTTGGTGGTTAACACCCCGCTCGCCGAAAATCCGAACCTCGGAGCCACGACCTCACGAAGACGGTGGAGGACTACTGCACGGTGGGGGTATATAACTAGCTTCTTCGAGGCGGTCCGCCTCGAAAGCCACCAAAGGACCTGCCGTCGGCCTCTTCTCTGATCCAGTCATTCCGTCGACCCTCCGTGCCTCACATCCTAGTGCATGAGCTGCGTGCTGGCAATGTCCATGCGGTGAAGAAACACCGCGCAAGATTCGCCATATAATCATCAAGCCGGTGGCGTAGCGATGCACCCTATCCTCCATATCTGCAACTAGCGCGAGGACATATCGAGCCAAAGAATCGAACTCGACATTGTACTCCCGACGGTCGCCCTCTGCTCAAGAACAAAAATCGGCGGCGTGCCCTCGCCATCTGCGGAGGCGAAGTGCGTGAGAAAGCCCCGAAAACTCATCCCATACCGCTGGAGTGCATGCTCTCTCCCGGGAAAGCTCCATGAATCAAACCAATCGATCGGTATCACGCAGACGCGAACCAAAGGTCGCGACTCGGTCTCTGAAGCCTTGATCACCGCGTGATCGGCAGAATCGCCGGATGAACTCGCGGATCATCCTCGAGCCTCGACCCATAAAACTCGCGGGCTCTGACTTCAAAAAGTCCCGTAGCCTCAAACTATTCGCCGGGGTGAACCATCAGGTGCTCTGAACGGAATCGCTGCGTCGGCTGTCGCCATATCGGCCTGACCTCGCCAATAATCGGGCCATCTCTCATGACCCATCTCCCTGCTCGTGGGGCGGAGGCTCGAGCATCAGTAGTCTCATCACCACCGCTGCGCTTAAACTTCGGCCTTTGGCGTCGCGAAACCCGCCGTCAAGCACAACCTCGTCTTATCGGGCTGCGCCTCGTACTCCTCAGATCTCACTAGCGGCACCCTCGCCTTGCCATCCGGGCTCGTTTGCCTTCGCGGAGGCATAATCGTAAAAACGAGATACGTCGGAGGTACAACTTACAACATGACTCTAAGGCACGATCTCGGAATGAGAAGAATGGAAACTAATCCTAAATGTCCTGCGGCCTCACGATTATAGATGGTGCACAATACATCGATAATCAAGACTCTACTAGACACGATCGTAGACACTTTCCGAGGATTAATCGCTCGATACCACTTTTGTAACGACCGTTCGGGGCGCATCGTGCCTTACCCCGCACCCTAGTGATACATACATCGAGAAAATCACGAGCATAAAACATGAGACATTTAACAAGGATATAATAAATAAGCAGCAACCAAAGCAGTTGCCTTGGTATATACATAAAACACGAGCTTTAATCCTTTTACAACCCGCCGCAACAAAAGATTTTCTGCACTCTAAGATATACATGACTATGACGGACAGTGGCCCGCCATACCCCGAATGTACAAGAACCTACAACTGGGAACACCTACCAAAGATAAGCCTCGGAGAAACGGAGCTTCAATCTGTTGAACTATGATCCTATGAGCGAGATCCACGATCGATGTACCTACCGCGGCATGAGCGCAAACAAAGAGGTCGATAACAGTACCAAGTATGTGAAACTGCATGCAATCAGTAAATGAAATCATACTAGTCTATATAAAGCAGAGACATGTATGATAACCAAACTACGATTCACAACATAAAGCGATCATCACTCAATATAACTACGGTCTCACGCCCACAACATCAATCGAGTTCAGACATGGCGCATGCCCCTGAATCGCATCGGTGTAGACATGTCCATGATGCAACAATAATACCAATGTCCCATGGCCACATGCCGGAATTTGCAGACGGTGTAGACATGTCCATGTGACCTCAACAACAAGACAATCCAAATGGAAGCATACGATGCGCTTACGATCGTGTCCGTGATATGTCCAAGAAACAATAAGACAACATTCCAAATGGGCGACGATACGTGCGCCGCGTCGATGTCGGTATGTCCAGCGGAAACAATAGAGACAGATTCCAAATGGACGATACCCGCGGCGCCACGCGTCGCGTCGGTATGTCCAAAGGGAAATCACAAGGCGATAATCAAAATGGAAACATACGTGCGCTACGCATCGTGTCGATATATCCAAAGCGATTAACCATAAGACCTTAACCAAAATGGAAACATACGCAGCGCTACGCATCGCGTCGTGTCGATATGTCCAAAGCGACAACAACAATAATACTATCAGCGAACGCATGCCGTGGAATTTCTCCGTCGCTGTAGACCGCCGACGTCCAAGTAAGTTCTCAACCAACCGACTTATCGAGACGCGGTAACACGAAACACAACGCTTGTACAATAAAGACTATCATCACAAGCATAGGCAAGTTTCACAACAACAAGCATAGTAAGTTTCACACAACTCAAAGTACTTTCATTTTATGCCAAAGTCCTGTTTTTAACCCCAAAGTACTACATACGTTAAGTTCTTTAAAAGAGATCCATTACTTTTATAAAAGTCACCCGATACGTAGTATTAGAATGACCAACCCATCTTCCTTTTCAAAATCAAGTAACAACATTCCTTTCCTAAGTTCGGTTGCCTAGTTTCAATTACTCAAGCTTCTTATTTTCAAATGGTTTCATAGTTCCCAAACTTAATCACTTGATTCCTTTTAGAACAATTGAGTAACATATGACATATACGTGAGTAGTTTATTCTGTTTATAACGATCTTATTACAGCGACCATGATCTAGAAAAATGTAATATCATTTTGTCTCATCTTAGCTTCTATGCAGATGGAGGTTTCTACCGGTTTTAATACAACACATCATTATTCAATACATTTTCCTTTATTAACGCTGCAAGAATGCTGTCGATACATTACGATTCGAAATCGGTAAAACATTATCCCTTTAAAACCAAGTACTTCATTACTCACGAATGAGGTTTCACACAAACATCCTCATTAAAACAAATAAGTTAAGTCTCTTATCTTATAAGATCAAGTCTCTTAACTTCTAACATCGAAAACCATTTTCTTACCTACATAAAGGTTATAACCAACTTCCCATAAAGCCGTTATAACACTTTATGTTTTAAAACAATCAAACCACTTAACACGTATGCGTCACCGCATTACATAGTTCACATATCATGCTGTAAGAGATAGGAAGAGGTTCACATACCTCGCGACGATTTATCGACAATAAGCAAAATGCTCCAGTACTACAACCTCATAGCCCTTTCCACTCGAGTAGAATACGCTACTCTTAGTACTTTCACCTATAAAGGTCACAAACGCCTATTAACCCCCAAAACACAAGTTTCTATCTTTCTATAGAAAATTGGCACCTCCCCAACAGCGTAAACTCCTCTCTATCGGCCGGCTACCAAGCCAACCGGGGGTTTACGCCTAACCTGACGTGTACAATTCTACTCGATAATACTACACAAGTCTCATCGCTGATACACCCCATGTAAATACAATTCGATTCTTTTATTCTTCTTAAGGCAAAAGACATTGCCGAATACTAAGTATAGTTCCATATATAGTATACTTCAACTATATACTCTAACAAACATGTAATTTCCAATTACAATAGAGGACAAGATAATTACCTCGATAAGCCCAAAATTATCCGAAGTTTAATGTCGCCTCCCGAGCAAGGTTTAGCTCCACTCCACGCTCCAAACCACTCCAAACAACCCTTAGAAGTTCTAACCAACTTCTACTCACATACTGACCAACTGAAGATTTCCTTAGGGTTTCGGTTTGAGACTAAAAGGACAAAGGTAGTATTTAGGACTTCTGCGTAAAGAGGTATCTTTGGAATACTACAAGGTACAAGGCTAAGGTATTTTGGGCATTATAACAATACTTGGAAGACAACTTTCTACCAAGGGGGTAGGCTCCTACTAGACAACTAGGCTAGGGGGAGGGTGTTCTCGGCCAAGGCCTCTTTCTAAGGGAGAAGGGAGTTGGACGAGAGCAACAACAAGTGGAGAGGAGGATTTCAAGACTTAGACAAAGTGAGGTGAATGAATAAGTCTTGTGAGGAGGGTATTTATAGCAAAGCCAGGCCAACCAATGGCCAAGATCTAGCCAAGTGCTACACAAGTGTAAGGCCAAGATCAAGCCAAGTGCACCTAACCCTACTCCACAAATCCTCACAAATATCTACACAAATATCTACCCACTTGCCCATCCATTCGGCCTGGCAGCCAAATCCACCAACGAGAGGGTGCAAGTGTTGCCCTCGTTGGTCCAAAATCCGTCTCTCGGAAAAATTCGCAAAAATACTAAATGACATAGCCGAATTTTCCTTCGTAGCTTAGTAAAGCGTTTAGTCGAAAAACGACTCTGTCGGTGTTGTGCACAATAAATATTTCGGCCAGGTGCCACGTGGGGTGACACGTGTCGCCCCAATTCGCCGAAAAATTCCGTCTTAGAAAATATCCAAAATACCGGAATCTCAAAAACAAAGCGGGCCCCGGCCAGTAAATTTCTCCGTGGGCCCACGTGACCATTTCCGAAAATAAAATCTCAAAATTCTAATATAATCTATGAAGTCCAAATACCAAATGCTGGGAATCCAATTCCCGTTAACGAACCTTTTCTTCACAAATAGCAGGAAACTTTTCCGTGAAAACTCACATCTTTCTTTCTTTTCAAAATTTACCTGTGGTACTGCACGCACGTCCTCACATACATACCTGCAACTACGGGGTATATGATTCCGTCTCTAAAATTGAAAAATTCGCGAAAATACTAAATGACATAGCGGAATTTTCCTTCGTAAGCTTAGTAAAGCGTTTACGTCGGCGACTGTCGGGTGTTGTGCCTGATAAATATTTCGGCCAAGGGTGCCACGTGGGGTGACGCGCGTGTCGCCCCCGGTCCAGAATATTTCGTCTTCAGAAAATATCGCAAAATACCGGAAATCTCAAAACAAAATGCGGGCTCAGCCAAGTAAATTTCTCGTGGGCCCACGTGACCATTTCAGAAAATAAAATCTCAAAATTCTAATATAATCTATGAAGTCCAAATACCAAATGGGAATCAATTCCCGTTCGCGAACCTTTTCTTCACAAATTACAGGAAACTTTTTAGTCGAAAACTAACATCTTTAATTCTTTTCAAAATTTATTCTGCCCGTACTCCGATCGTCCTCACATACATACCACTGCAACTACGAGGTATAACATTCCTCCCCCTTAGAAACATTCGTCGAATGTTCCTACTCGAGACGGATATCGATGAAGCTCTTACAACAAATTGCAGCGCCGGCTTGGCTCGTAGAATAACCGCCTGTTCTCATCCCGTACTCGTCGTGCCTCTCGCCGAACACTTGAACTCTCGATCACGTACCATCGTGCCCGATCATTACTTCCGTTCGAAAATCTACTGGATCGCTTGCCTCCGACTTGGTCATCTTACTAACCTCGAACTTCGCCCTATAAGGCCGTTCGGCCTTTCACGAACGACTCACGGTGAGCGGCGTCCACGCGAACTCATCGTTGGTCCGCACGAACTTGGGCTAAGCCCTGTCCTCGTGACCCTACGCTGGAGGACCGCGGGGTGACCCGCCACTCCAGACTACGGGTTGGCCGTATCACGTCCTCGACCCGACCAGCGACGCGCCAGCGTAAACTACGGTTCGATGCGGAACAATCTTACTAATTCCACGTAAGCTACCACTTCCGTCTCTACTACCACGGGACTTATTACCTGAATAAATCCCGTATACTACTACTCGTAAAGGGTCAAAATAAATCTTTAACTCGAGCGACCTTACCTAAGACGGTCTCGACATAGTCTATAATCCCCAGGATTCGCAGCACATTGCCCCCGTACTTACCCTTTTCATCAACAATGCTCTAAATCACATTTTAGCACAAAGCTATCCAGACATAACACTAAACACATGTAACATCATATTACAATATAAGTCTCTAGAGGAGTTAAGGATATGCAAAAAATAAGCGGTTCAAAGGACACATTAAAGGCTGAGAACTCAGCTGCGACCTCTTGGGCACTTCAGGTGTACGAAACGTCACGCACGGCTCACGGAAGGTGAAGAACATGGCTTGCTCTAGTAGTCCTTGCTATACCTGACTGATTGCCACCACTGGTGACAGATCTCTTTACCACACCCGGATGGCCTGTTGGCGCGAAAATAACAATCTCAGAGTTAGTACGACCTGCTATTTTCTCACTTATGGAGCTTTTGCCAACAATACCAGCGCTGACAAAGGGGACAAGGAAGCAACCTCGTCCGTGAGCAACTCACTGCTCACTGAAAATGCAGAGCTGCACAGGAGCCCAGACACGCTCCTGAATATCGAAGGTCGAAAAGCGTGGAGAGACCACTGCATGCTTTGGCGGAGAGGTACGTAACTAGTCTGCCTGTGAGAAGGTCCGCCTCGAAAGTCACCAAAGGACCTGCTTGTGCACGGCCTTTCTTCTGTGACCTTGGTGCGATTTAAAGTCGATTGCTCGCCAGCTCTCGCATCCAAGTGTATGCGCTGCGTGCGGGCAATGTCGTACCGGTGCGAAGGCTTAGCTGCGAACAACTCTCTGAGGCAATGTCGAGCCACTGTAACTGCTATCGGTGCACTGGGTCCTCTGTACTAGCTACTAGCAGAGGGGACGTCATGGGGCGATGAGTCAAACTCCACATTGTACTCCCGACCGTGCGCCGATTCTGGATAGCTCGTTCACCAAAAATCTTGTCGGCCCGGGCCCTCCTCTGTCTGGGAGGCCGAAATGTCACAAGAAAGGCCTCTGAGAACTCGTTCAGTACATTTGGCTGGAAGTGCATGCTCTCCACAGGCGGCTCTCGAATCCAAGCAACGGTCATTGCGGTATCACACGATTGATGTGAACCCTAGAACGCGACCATGGCTCGATCTCGATGCTGCCAGTCACTCTCGCGGTCGGCATGCATAGCTGTCGGATGAACTCCTGCGGATCATCGCCATCAGGCCTGCGACCCCGTAAAACTCAGCGGCTTTACTGACTTCGAGAGAAAATCCAGTAGTACTCTCGAACTATCTCTGATCTAGGGTGAACCAGCACGGTGCCACTTTGGGCTGAGGCTAACTGCGTCCGGCCATCATCCTCGAAATCAGCCTGACCACCCCACGGCCCATTGGCCAGGCCAGCTCCTTGTAACTCGTCTCATACTGCTCCCGGTGCGGGGTAGGAGGCTCAGAGAAGCTCTGCGATCTTGTGGTCTCTGCGTTGCTGCCTGCTACACTGTGAATCCTGCAACGCCTTGCCATACGGGCACGGGTTGCCTTCGCGAGAGGCATAAGCGGTAAAGCAGAAACACGTCGAGAGGTCAATCTTATCA
Source organism: Przewalskia tangutica (assembly GCA_029844215.1). Classification (NCBI taxonomy): domain Eukaryota; kingdom Viridiplantae; phylum Streptophyta; class Magnoliopsida; order Solanales; family Solanaceae; genus Przewalskia; species Przewalskia tangutica. The sequence continues at coordinate 45,863,169 of CM056737.1, read as the reverse complement.
CCCTGGCTCTGACAGAAGCGCGATCTCGAGAATGAGAAGAATGGAAACCAATCCTAAATGTCCTATAGCCTCACTGATTATAGATGTGGTGCTGACCTGCCCATGCGATAATCGAACTACTGAACACGATGCGGCCAGACACTTCCAGAAGATTCTTGCTGCGATGCCCACGCATGTCACGCCCCGAGAAAATCGGGCGTGGTTGGTGCCATACCGGGCACACCAGCGATACAACATCAGAGAAAACCGTGGAAATAAAAACTTTAAACATGAAATGAGAGAGCATGATAAATGCGCGAGCCAGCAAAAGCGGTTGCCTTGGTATATCGTAAACCGAAGAGCAGTTTAATCGCTTTTACAACCACCTTACACTCAACTTGAGCGGGCCGAGGGCGCCTGCAGTCACTGTGCCACTCTCGGGAACAGTCGCTCAGATAAGCACGGAGCTAAGCGGAGGATTGCGCGGACGATGTACCTACGCGGCGAGGATCGATCCTGTGAGGTAATTTATATGGCGGCGCGCAGTACCAAAAATGAAATCGATATAGTCTATATAAGGCCAGAGCGTATATGATATGTGGAAATCATAATAGTCTATATAAATCATCATCGCTATATGATGACAGACAAGATGCATAACAAGCCAACGATCATCGCTCGAAGTACTATGGCATCACCCGAATCAACTCTCAATACCGTCTCGTTAAGTTCTTTTAAAGAGATCCATTACTTTTATAAAAGTCACCCGATACGTAGTATTAGAATGACCAACCCATTCCTTTTCAAAATCAAGTAACAACATTCTTTTCCTAAGTTCGGTTGCCTAGTTTAAATTACTCGAAACTTACCGTTTTCAAATGGTTTCATAGTTCCCAAACTTAATCACTTGATTCCTTTTTAGAACAATTGAGTAACATATGTCTATGTGAGTAGTTTATTCTTGTTTATAACGATCTTATTCTGATGACCATGATAGAAAATGTAATATCATTTTGTCTCATCTTAGCTTCTATGCGGATGGAGGTTTCTCTTGGTTTTAATACAACACATCATTATTCAATACATTTTCCTTTATTAGCATTTGCGGTGGTGCATCGATACACGTTACGATTTCGAAATCGGTAAAACATTATCCTTTAAAACCAAGTACTCATTACTCACGAATGAGGTTTCACAAACATTCACATTTAAAACAAATAAGTTAAGTCTCTTATCTTATAAGATCAAGTCTCTTAACTTCTAACATCGATAAACCATTTTCACTTACATAAAGGTCGTTATAACTAACTTCCCGTAAAGCTATTATAACACTATGTTTTAAACACAAATCACTTACTTAATACGTCTAATCTACTCACATTCACCACACATATAATCTAGAAAGATAGGAAGAGGTTCGCATACCTCGCGACGATTTATCGACGATAAGCAAAATGCTCCAAGTACTACAACGCTTGCTAGCCCTTTCCTCCTCGAGTAGAATACGCTACTCTTAGTCTTTCACCTATAAAGGTCAAAGCGTCTATTAACCCCCAAAACACAAGTTTTATCTTTCTATAGAAAATTAGCGACACCTCCCCCACAGCGTAAATCTCTCTCTCTATCGAGGCGGCTGAGCCAACCGAGGGTTTACCGTCTACCGGGGCGTGTACAATTCTACTCGATCTTACACAAGTCTCTTTGTAAATACGGATCTATGTAAATATAGTTCGATTCGATTCTTTTATTCTTGGGCTTAAGTCAAAGACATTGCGAATACTAAGTATAGTTCCGTATATAGTATCTTCAACTATATATCTAACAAACATGTAATTTCCAATTACAATAGAGGACAAGATAATTACCTCGATAAGCCCAAAATTATCAAGTTATAATGTCGATCACGAGCAAGGTTTAGCTCATTTCAGTGCGCTCGAACCACTCCAAACAACCCTTAGAAGTTCTAACCAACTTCTACTCAAATACTTCAACCAACTATGAAGATTTCCTTAGGGTTTCGGTTTGAGACTAAAAAGGACAAAGGTAGTATTTCCGGACTCTACGTAAAGAGGTATCTTTGGAATACTACAAGGTACAAGGCTAAGGTATTTTGGGCATTATAACAATACTTGGAAGACAACTTTCTACCAAGGGGGGGGGTAGGCTCGGCTAGCACAACTAGGCTAGGGGGAGGGGGTGTTCTCGGCCAGGGCCTCTTTCTAAGGGGAGAAGGGAGTTGGGCGAGAGCGTGACAAGGAGAGGGAGGATTTCAAGACTTAGACAAAGTGAGGTGAATGAATGAATAAGTCTTCGAGGAGGGTATTTATAGCAAAGCCAAAGGCCAACGATGGCCAAGATCTGGCCAAGTGCTACACAAGTGTAAGGCGAGATCAAGCCAAGTGCACCTAACCTA